>JAAGNO010030449.1:0-26611 GCA_033439905.1 Ceryle rudis
TGGGAGGTGGTGGGTGCTAAGGGGGGGAGGGGGTTCTTGTTTGTTTTGTTTTGTTTTAAATCTCTTACTTTCCTAAGATTTGTAGTTTTACTAATGAACCAGTTCCAGACTGGCATTTTCAGCTTTAGCTAAGCCTTCTTTACTCTAAATTTATAGAAAGATGTCTCCTACATTTCTGTTGTGATGACATGTGGATGGGGACCCAGCAAGTTGAAGGGCTGCACAGCTTTGCCTAGATCCTAGGGGACCACAAGCTACACCTGTCAGGACTACTGGAGAGCTAAGGGAGCTGTCAGGGAATCATGGTATACACAGCTGTGAACTCTCAGCTGTGGATCTCACAACATGGCAAGACTCCTGACTTTTCTGTCACTTCTGCTGAACAGCTCCAGCTCCTCCTCTGACAAGCTGAAGATATTCTTTCTCCCTTTATTTTCCTTTTTCCTTAAGGACCTGACATTTCTGGAAAATAATAAAGAGAGGTTGATTTAGTCAGGAGCAGAAAAGCCAGGCAGAAGGTAAATGTTTAACTTACCAGCCAGGATGTGAAGTAAAAAGTAAGATGGACAGAAATGTAACAGTCTATACCCAAAAGGGTTAGTTAAAACTTGTCCATTAATTCACTGATACGCCTATGATATTATAGAAAAAACTTTCCCCAGTAAGTTACTCTTTTTTATTGCTGACCCTGGCAAATGTTCCCTTCTCTGGGGACAGAAGACAAATACAGTGGAATCTTGTTCAAATCACCATTTAGATTACAAGCACCATCATGATTAGAGAGGTCAGAAAGAGTCTATAAAGTGAATTGTCCTGAGATTAATTTAGGAAGATGGGCGAAGGAATGAACTAATGAAGCAGTATTATAAGATTGGGACTGAGTTATGGAGCAGCTGAAACATGTGCCAGATTTCTCACACTGGGAGTACAGTGCAAGGCTGCCAAAAAGTACATGGAAGCCAGTGGCTTCCTGCTGACTTCAAAGGCTTTGAAGAGAGTTTTGGACTCCGTGCAAACTTATTTTATTTTTGTCTTGTGTTACTTCTGAAAAATAATTATTACGTCAAATTTTCTGATTATCTACTACTTAGTTAATCTTTTTTTCTCATTAGTTATTATTAATTAGTTTTTGCCAGTGTTTAGCAAGCCCTTGCTCATTTGTTTTCATAGGGTTGTATATACATTAATAGTTGTCACTTCAAAATTCTGTATCCTATTTCTTTTCTTATTTTTAGGCATGCTTCTGATATGTTTTCCCCACATGCAACTCTATTCTACTGCCCAAGGTCAAATTATTTTATTGAACCAATTACAAACTAGTTTCTATTTAGAACCAGTGAAAATAATGCCAGCAACAGTCAATGTATCATTAAAAACAGGATGACAAACATCAGAAATTAATTTTTTTTTCCTATAAATTCAAAGCCAGTGTTGGTATCAAACATTGTCCTGTCTTCTTTTTAGCATGGTTCTAGTTATTTTATTCATATTTTGTTGTTATTTGTTGTAATTCAAAACACACAGACCGTATCTTCTATGGATACATCTATGTTAGCCTGTGTTGGGAGTGCATGCCAGAAGCGGGTCTCCCAGGCATCCACATTGAGTAAGCAGTGTAGTGGAATAGGAGCAGTTCTGTGAAATGAAACAATGCATGTTGAGGACCTGACATGGTGCAAGATGACCTTGAAGCTCTAGTCTTGCCTCCAGTCACTGTCTGTCATATACCTTTCAATTTAATTTCATCTAAAAGGATCCACTTTCTGTGTTCCAAGATTTTCCTGCCATAAAAAGAGAAGTGCGCTGAGAGGACACAGCTGGGAAATACGTTTCCAAATTGCACACCTGGTTCAAATGAAAATGTTAACGTGGATGTATTTTATCACGTTTTCATTCATGTCAGGGTGCAGTCTTGGAGTATGTGAACTGGATTTCTGAAAATGTGCTTTGGGAGCTTACCTAGCATACTCCAATCACTAATGGAAATTTTGTCCATCAGACCAGAACTTTTCTGAAGTAAAAAACAGCAAACCACTTACAGATAGTTGCTGGGTCCTCAGCACTACCTGTTTCTCTCTGGAGATCCACAGGTAATTAATTCCCTGTGCTATCTGCTAGGCATAGCCTACTGCAGTGGGTTCTGTCCCTTATCAGCATTATCTCTAATCTCTGTTTCTTCGCATGTAAAGATTTTTATTCTTGGTTTTTTATTTACTTAATTGATTTTAGGCAAATTTTAAATATTTCTTAAATAATCAGAAGAGCACTCAAAAATTACTAGAAAATTATATAGTTCTATAGATGGATTTGAACACACCCTTAGTTCCTATAACATATCTCAGGATAACTATAACCTTTTATTAAATATGAATTTGTAGAATTAATCTAGAAGAATTGCTGCCAATTAATGTCATTTATAAAATAAATGTAAACAACATATATGGTGCAGTTATAATCCTGTAATAAATAGTGTAACTTCAGTGAGATCTATTTATTTGATATGATTTTTTTACAAGTGTTTAAAGAGCAGCTCTTCACTTTGTTGAAGAGAAATAATTACAAAAGAAATAATCATAAGTAACAGGAGTTCTGGTTCTAAGACCAAATACTTGGTTTTATAAATAAGAATTCTGTGGGGTTTTTTTAACATGTAAGAGTTAGACAGATTACAGATACAACTAGGTAATAGAAGCAGATTGTCTTTGCTTGTTCATTGCTATTTACTGAACATCAGAAAGCCTATTAGCAGAAAATCTCAAATCTTTTTGAGCTCTGTAAGATTTCAAATAGCTCATATAATCATGGTCTTATTAACAATCAATATATTTATATTTGATTTTGCTAAAGATTGTCTTAAATTATGCTATTTCACTAGACATTTTATACTTTGACACCTGAAAGGGAAAAAAAAAGACTTATCTGAAAATTTAAGTGTTGTATTATGAAAGAATGGGTCATCTACTTTTCCCAAGTACAGAAATCCTCAGGTCTTTGAGGAAAGGAATATATCTCTCTTTGTGTCTGTATTCATGTTATTTGAGGAAAGGAACATCTGTGTATCTGTAGGAATATATAGGAACATATGCACACACATATACATTTTCTGAAATACAATGTGCGTGTATATATGTATATGTATTCTGTATGTGTACTAAGTGACTGTGTTTTCACTGGTGCCTAATAAAAGTACCAAGGTCAGGTATTTAGGACACAAGGGCACAAGATTCTTCCGAGCTCTTAGTCACATAAATATATTCTGATATTAATCTTGGCGCTAAAACAAGGAAGACAAATCACATACCAGAAGGACCAAATCCCTCATTTCTCAGCTGCAGCTTTGGTGGAGGTTTTGTAAAATCTCAGAGTTGAGCAGGGAAAAATCATTGTCCAGCTCTCCAACAGAAAGTGAAGATGGTAAAATAGTTGCACCACAGATTTTAAATAATTTTCACTGCAAACATCTTTTCTCTTCTGGCATCCAGGAATCCCCACAGAAGTTGTATTAGAAGATTACATTTGATACCTCAAAATAATAGTCCTGAATTTGTAAAAGTCTATGCAGTCTGTGCATGAACTGAAGATATCTTGATACTTTCTATTCCTTTCCTTTTGAGTTCAAGCATCTCCCAAACAATATACGGAAATGTCAAGTACACACAAAAAGTGGATCTCAAATACATGGTGATAATTCAAAGCAAGCTATAAAGTGGATACAATTCCAGAAAAGGTAAAGTAATAGTACTTTCTGCATATTAATTAGTTATTACTGAACAACATAAGCCATACAATCAAATAAATACAATATGTCTAGGACATTCAAACCAACTTAAAAATGATCTATGCTTGCTGCATTGAGATTCAGCAAAATCTGAGTAGAATTCTAACAGTGTGCTCAGAAACTGCCACTCCACATAAATCCCTGAGTGGGTTACATCCTTCATCTAAGAAATACCTTCCCAAATTATCATTTAGATGTATTTATCACATTCAGTAACCTGCACATTTTGGTTTTTATTGCATTTTAATTTTTTTTTTTAATAATTATTCACTTTAAATTCAGGATACTAAGTTTATCCTGTAGAAACGGGAAATTTTTTAAATTCTTCATTGATACAGTATAAAACATTAGTGTCTACAGTTCCTGATACATGAAAACTTTAGTCTCTATTTGACTTTCATGAGACTTTAAGGTTTGTGTTTTCCAATAAGTGCAGAAAGCATTTCTATGTTAACTTCACTCTCTCTATAGAGTAATACAAATATCAACAGATTTAGCATTTACACAATGGTCAGCTCAACCACACCTTGATTTACTTTAAGCTTTTACTGCAAAGTAAGATTAACAGGTGTCAAGATCAGAAAAAAAGATCAAGGACACTGGGAGTTCAATCACAGCTATCAGAAGATAATATTTTTCCTTAATATTGTTTCATCTCTAAATAAAAAGAAATTGCAATCACTCCATTATTGAAAACAACCCTAAATGTACAGTAATTTCAAATATGATTGTCATTATTCTGCTATGCATAAAGTCCTTATAATCAGTTCTGCAAAATCTCTTCTATTTTATGTAAGCCCTGAAGCAGGCAAATCAATTAAAAATGTATATTGCATTTCAGGAAATATACCTACAGGAAGCACATCTATCCCTTTTTTGGTGATAATGTTAATTTTCCAAATATTGGAATGATATTTTAGTTTGTTTTTATAATTCATTCTAATGAGATTTGGCCAAACATTATGCTTCTACTGATTCAAATTGCCTTATACAGCTGTACAAAATCTTCTAAATAGGAGAAATAATAAGATATTAAAAATAATCTTACTGGTAAAAAGGAGACATATTCCAATTTCTTTTTTTATTATACTGGTTTTTTAAAAATGTGGGGTTTTCAATAGCACTTGACCATTGTATTATCTCGTAATAATTAATAAAAGTTAACCTTCTTCCTGGAAATAATTTGTGTGAGACCACCATGGCTGCTTCATGCTTTATTACACTCACAAGGCCATGGCCTTTTTATTCTGATCCCCATGAGTTACTTGAGGGATGTTAAGTGAGTTCTTCTAAGAGTTCAATACAGTATCATCAAATAGAACAAACACTGAAATAGTCAGCTGTGATCTTGAGAAACACATGTACCTAGGGGCATGTTTGTTCTCTACAGTGAAGCACAGAGGTACTTACCACTCAGATTAGTATGTAGTTTTGTGCTAGTAAGTCCGCACGGAAAGCCAGGTAGCATAGTTCCTTTCAGCCTTTACCAGCTCAAGTCAGGTAGCAGTGTAATTGGGTCTGCTTGGAACCATGCAAAAGTCCAGCAAGAGGTAGCTGGACTGTTGCCAGTCATTGCTGGCTTACTGTCTTTAAACTGTCTTTTCCCCTTATTCCTTTCCCATCACAGCATGAGATGGGCTAGCTGAGATGGCTCTGTGTTAGTGTCCTTCAGGTAGGCTTGAAAGATGTAATGCAATTAATTTTGGAAATATCCACCATATATATTCTGGCCTGCAAGCTGGAAGAGAGAAAAAAAAAAATTATAGCCAAAACTCATTCCAAAGAGCTGAAAAACATTGGTCCTTTTAAAATCAGCTTCTGTGTGGCCTACTTGACATCAAAAGGCTCATAGACGTCGTAGAATTAGACACTAAAATAGAAACCTTTATAATAAGCTTATTCCAGTAAGGCAAGGCATCCACTAGTGGTACTAAACCAGGTAAGTCTGGGAAAAGGAGGTGAACAGCTCTACACATTTTTGTGAACAAGAACCACTAAAAGAAAGCATTAATTTTAGAATAAATTCTATCACCTTAACTCTACTTTCCAGGTGGGTATAAATGAGCATTTATCAATGCTGATATCTTTTGCGCTTTTCATCAATCTCTGAAAAACTCTTTTGGACTCCAGGAGCCTCTCTGCAAGGTGAGTTAAGGCTTCTCATGCTGGATTGAGCAGCCTTAGTCAAACATGAGAAAGCCTTGTCATGAAAAGCCTCTGATAGTACAAACCACAGCAAGAGGTTGGTTACTTACTCTGTTTAGTTTTTTCATAATAATTCCTTTGTTTGTGTTTCTTTTGTCATATTAATTTCACATGCAACACTTAATTGAACTCTGTTAATGGTGTTTATTTTCTTACAGCTATCTTCTTGTCATCCACCTGCAACCACTATGTCTATTGTGTTCTACAATTATGTTTGGGTAATTATGCACCACCATATTCTTTTTTCTTAATTTTCTTTTCTCTGACTTGTAAATTTTATTGTTTTTTAAGAAAAAATCATATTATTTCAGACAGTACAACTAAGAATAAAAGTAACCAAAACAGAAAAAAAAATAAAATGAGTTAACAGATCAAAAAACCTATTAAAACACATGCAAGCACATTGTTTCTGTGGGAATGTTTTTTTTTTATTTGGACAATCTCTACTACAAAAGCATATCAATACTGATTTTGTGTTTTCACAGTTTTACTTCAGCTTAATAACTTCCAAAAGTAAGAACCCATTTGTCTTCTTCACGGTGGCCGAAAGGACATAGATAGAGCAGTAACCAAAGGTATCCTGTACCATAATGTTGCAGGACTAATTACTTATAAAAAGCAAATCCTAAAATCCAATAGCAAATACTGGCCTTTCTTTTTACTTGCTGGACACATTTTCTGTCTGTACTTCCATTTCTCTTCCCACATTATATGAGTTCATATACAGAACACACTTCTTCCAGCAGCAACCCTCTCTGGCACCTCCAGGCCTCTACCAGCACTCACCTTCTACCAGTGCAGCACCACCCCCAGCCCCAGGGAGAGGCACCAGTGCTGCCCGCATCTGCATCACCCAAGCAATCTTTATCAATTAATTTCTGACGTGGTTTGGGGTATTTTATTATTTCAACATGGATCTCCTATGTGCTGTACATTTAATGTGAATGGAAAGGTGGAGAAAAAAGTGTAAAATTATAGAAAGTCTGGGGTTGGAAGGGACCTTAAAGAACATCTAGTTCCCACCCCCATGCCATGGGCAGGCACACCTTCCACTACAACAGGTTGCTGAAAGCCCCATTCAACCTGATCTTGAACACTTCCAGGGAGGAGACTTCCACAAGTTTTGTCTGGGCAACCTGTTTCAGTGTCTCACCACCCTCACAGTGAAGAATTTCTTCATAATATCTAATGTACTGTTCTGCAGTGTCTTCAGGATTTATGATATGCAGATGAAGGTCTAATTCTTCAACAACTTTGAATCTTAAAAAAAAAAAAAAATCCACTTCTACATACCTCTGTCTTTTTTCAGCATAAAGCTCATTGTATTACTAGTATTTACTGAACCACTAGAGTTATCATCAATTCAAACCAATGCATTTTCTTTGAAAGTTTTCCTGAATTCTTATATATTTTTCTACATCCAAAAGCCCATATTATCATTTTGCTATGCAATAGAACTCAGCTTTGACTCTGCTAATTACCCCTTTAAAAGGTCAATTGATGTTATTTCCAGTAAAGAAAATATTTTGTTTTGTCTGAACTTGCCAATGTTCCTTTGCTCAGGGGATATTTCTATAGATGTCCTTTTCTCTCTGCTTAGCATGTGATGATGTTTGCAGAACATTTCTGTATCTTTACATTTATTTAGAAGAAAAAAAAAAATAACATTCAATAAAAACATCTGCTTCTGCTCTGTTTCAAAAAGATTTTTTTTTTTTTAATTAGTAATGACCTTTAATGTCCTTTGTAATATTCCCTAAACTATTTTATCTGTCTAGAATTCATATGAGAAAATAAAACTCCTGGGAATTTCATCGAAACACAAGATTTCCTTTAGTGGTTTTATGGTACCTTAAATAAAACAAAGTTATAAAATCTGAAACGTTCTGACTACCAAATTTTGCTTATACTGTATTTACCACTGTATTTTAATAAGTTAATTGTAACCATTAGTAGTTTTTCCCCACTTCATAGAAGAAAAATCTAATGAATAATTTTGGTTTACTTTTCTATAAAGACGTTTTTAATGCTTTAATTAGTTATCACCATGGAAATTAACAAAGCCAACAATAATATTGTTAGGGATGTATTCATCTATTGGCCATGCCTTAATTATATCTCTTGCAATTGAGAAAGGTATCTATATTAGACATACCAACAGATTTAGAAATTTTCCACTGATAAGACTCAGCTGTATACCTCAGTAAATTGCCATTAAACCCCCATGACATTTTTCTGATTTACACCTTTTGAGATTTACCTCCAAATACTTTTGTTCTTTCATATCACTCATTAATGCAGACACACACATACGTATTCATGTACACATTCAGTCAAGGGAAAACAAAGTGTCACCTCATAGAAAGGTTCATGACAACGGTGCCATACTCACAAGAGGAAAAAAAATAAATATAATCCCAGATGTTACATAGCATAGATACTGTTTATTGGTTATGTACTCCGGTTTTATTCAGGAATACATTTGTCTGGTAGGTTTGCACTACATAAAGGTATCCCAAACAAATTACACGAAGTAATTCATGATAAAGAGAAAGGGTTTTGAGGTGTGAGGCCTATCCCAACAAGTTATTTTTAATATAGGAAAGAAAACTGCTGTTAAAGGTAAACTACTTGAAAAAAATACATTAGATCATTTTTTCAGATATATTAAGCATAATTGGACAAAATGATGTGAGAGGAATACAATGTCTAAATTATATATATATATATGTAAATGCATACCAGAGACACCTAATGGCTCCCTTCATTCACTGAGCAGATCCACTAAGATGTGACATTTGTCCTTCATAACCTCCTGGCACGAACAGAAATGATTCCTTTAGCAAGCAAATTAAAAACAAAAATTCACAAAAAAAACCTCAGCTCACCTTACGTGCTTTGCAGCTGATTTAAAGAACATGCTGCTGGTAATGATTAACTAGTCTCCCTTTCACATAAAATTGTATTTAAAAATGTGTTGCTTGAGAAAATCTTTTCTGTTCTACTGTATTTAATTTTTTTTTTTTTCCTTTTTTTTTTTTTTTCTTTCTCACAGTAGCTTCTGAATAGCCATCTGAATCTGGGATAATTATATTTGTACCTTTTTGAATATTAATGAAATAGAAGTCATTTCATTTTGAACTACTCCTGAAGTTGCACATTTTCTCACTATTAAATAAGTTTTATCATAGCATTTTTATGATAAAAAAGATATACCAGAAGAAACAGTACAGATAGGTGATGGAACTTCTGTCCTCACATCATCAAACCCAGATAAGATGGGACTTGCATATACTGATATTTAAACATTGGCAGCCATGCCTTCCCAGTCTGCACTAACAGAATGACTACCATCAGTGCTGGAAGATATTAGTATCAATACTGACATGGCCTTCAATGTGCATAAGATAAAGTAAAAAATAATTAGGGAAAAGTCAATACAATAAAAGCTGTTATGACCTGGAAAAAAACCAAAACAAAAGCTGAGCTCAGCTTATTGTATAGATTTCTAATAGGCCCTTTTCTAGATTTTCTCAAACCTCTCCAGGAAAAAGGACATAAGTCAAAATGATGATGAAACATACACTTTGAGGTGGTATTTCACAGCTTAGTAGTAGCTTCATTTTAGAGTCAACAGCGGACCTCTTGAAGACACATATAAAGGAAGAAGGATAAGTTTAAGCACTGTAAATCACCTTTTATTTGCCATATAAGAAACCTAGGAGATTAACCCACATCAGGTAATGCTAGCCCTTAATCTACGGAAGGCTTAGCCTTTTTATCTATTTTCCTTTGAAAAAAAACCACACTGTCAGTTTAATAAGTTGGGCTTTTTAATTTTGCTATGTTAATCACAGTGATTCAATATGAAAACCTGTTTAGCTAAGTGTATTGTAGCTTTATGGAGATCAAATCTGTGCTTTCACTATAGTCTTTGCCATCACAGAACTCCACTATTCACCATGGCTTCAGCAGAATTAAATATAGCGAGCAAACCACTGGCTGTTTTTATGATTTCTTTTCAGTCTGTCAGATACCTAGAGCATGTGTTCATCTTCTAAATTAATTTATGATGATGTATGTATTCCAAATGAATTGTTTTCCAGTCCCAATGGCAGTCCAAAGGTCCCTAAATAGTTTACAAGCACATTCAGGGGAAAAAAACCCAAACCCAAACAAACAAAGAAAGATTATTTTTTGATGCAATAACCATATCGTTTTGCAATTCAAAACTACTGCCTTTGTTACCTAATTTTCCTGATAACCATCAGCTAGAAGCCCTTTTAACTGTGACCATTTAAATTCAGATGAAATAACAGTTTTGTAACTATAAATATGAAATATATCCCAAAAGGTAAGTAAAGATTGATGGCTTATTGTTGTAGCTTAGACATCATGGTTTCAGCCTTCAAATTTTTACAAATGTTCTAAACATGAGACCTGTACTTCTTCCTGTCTTAGAATCCAGATGTCTATCTTCAGAAATCAATCACTAAATCCTCAAAAAACTGTTATGATAAAGCTATTTTGTCAGTTAAATGTGGTTCTGGAAATCCAGATACTACATATAAAAGTGGTCCATTTTGCTATTAGGCATGATAAAAATGGAGATACTGTTTCTAAACATTAAATGTTTGCCCACAGTCATGGGGAATGGATGTGTAAAGGAAACATTTGGCTAAAACTAGTAGAATTATAATGAGATATGTCTTGTCAATAGAAGTCTGTGATGTCACCAATTAATATTCAGTCCCCGTATCACAAAAAGGAGATCTTACCTTCTGCTCTCTCAGACTAATCTAACAAATCTTCTGTTGAAGATTATCTAACACCAAAAGATGTATAACTTTAATGATTCATTCATTGTGTTCAAAGTGGTTGTGATAGGACATGAAACAGGGACATGGCTCAGTGTTGATCTGGCAGTCCTGGGTTAACAGTTGGACTTGATGCTCTTAAAAGTCTCTCCCAACCAAAATGATTCCATGATTCTAAGAAAATGTATTATTTTTCTGATATTCTTGAAAGGTACATGAGTCATTTACAGACCAGGGGGCAGGGGGAAAGAGAAACAAAAAAAAAAAATTTACATTGCTCTCCATTTTCCATTTAAAAAAATCTTTCTTTTGCCCATAAGTATTTGGTTATCTCTGTATTTTATTCATTACTGCCATTTACCTATCTTTACATTTCTGCCGACAACAGTAGAGGTCCAACTCCTCCAATGAGGTCTACTTGGATAGCAACATGAAGGTTTTAACTTCAGAGACAAGCCCAGTGAAATAGAAACAGAAAGAGTTGTCACATCCCAAGGAAGTTTCATGCAGGATATACAATCAGTTTTCTACATAGAATACATTTCACTGTCCAGGTCACTCATTTCAGTTTCTTCAACCACGCAGGCCAAGACCTAGAAAGCATGATATGTACTGTTCAGGCACACAAAGCTATTATTTATTAATACACACAATAGCTGGGGCTAATGGTCTACTAAGTTAAACATCACATGCTTACCACACCTGATGCAGATAACCTCATGAGTCTGCAAGCCAACCATCTTTTAGACTAGTGGGGACAGGTCAGCTACCACTGATCGTTCAAGCATCTGTCCTGTGATGTTTCTGATTTATCATCATCTGAAGCCTTTTCCAGTTCAGAGCTTTTCTATTCCACCACTGAGTCAGCTTGTATTGCTTTACTTCATCTGTTTTCTCATGAAATAATAACACTCTCAGTGAAACTGAGACGAGGGCAAGCAACCATGTTGTACCTTGTTCTTGACCCTGATGGCTCTAAGGGGCCTTCTTGTCCCTTCCCACAGCCCTGGTGCTTCCCCTTCCTCAAGGACCCCAAAACCAGTCTAGGATTGCTCAATGAATGCAGCAGTCCCTGGAGAAGCTATCATAAAAATTTCCATTATCTTTAAGCATGGTGATTTCTTCCTTGCATATGGGATGATGTCTTAAACCTTTAAATGTCATACGCACAATGCCACATGCTAAATGAGACTATTCCTCAGAAAAGTCTTTCTCTAGCAGAAGAGAACCATAAAACACCCAGAGACAAGGAAGTATTTAAATACTATAAAGGAGAAATCAATATCAAATGAAAACAAAGATGCTTTGCGTTTAAGAGGAAATAGTAAAATAATACACAATCAAATGCTGATTGCCACAAAATGGAAGCTTTCATTCCCAGAATGTTAGGAGTACAAATATATAAACATTTTGCTTGTAATAAAACTGACGCTATTTTTTTCTCTTACCTATAGGTTTATGACTCTACCTTAGAGTACAAGGAACTTGAAAGTCTTCTGCAAGTGCACTGAACGCAGTTCAGGCTCATCCTGGTATGCCACTGAGATAGATATAAAAGGCTACATAAAAAGTTTCAGGTGTATGATAAGCAAGAAGTTAGAAAACATGTTCAAATCCATATTTTATTTTTTATTATTTGTTATAAGGGTTAGAGTGGGTTTTTTATTGGTTTCTATTTTAAAATTATTTACCTTTTTATAAGGCAAAATATGACAAAATAGAAGAGGGCAAAGTATTAGTTCCTGCTAGTGTGAAATTTAAAAATTAAAAAAATAAATAAATCTTGTTCTATTATTTCCTAAATTTTCAACTCAGCTACTCAAAAAAAAAAAAAAAAAAAAGAAGAAGTCCATTGTTCACCTGGCTCTAATTAAAAACACATTCATATTTGTATCAGTATGTTTCATGCTGGCTTGAAGTCAGTGTTGCTCTTTGGTTTTAGAAAATGTTAAATAGACAAGATAAGTAAAATCATTGCCCTGGTGAAGGCAGAGGAAGTTCCAATACTTACTTTGATCAAGTCAGGATTTCAATTTATGGGAATGGAATTTTTTTTCTATTGCTCCCCTTTTTTTATCCATAGTTTTTCTATTATACACTCCCCTCCCATTCTCATCTGTCTTCAAAACAAGTTAGTCCTTCAGAACATTACCTCATTTTGACATCTGTAGTCCACTCATCTTTGCTACCCTGAAGTAAGACAAAGAGTAAATCATGGATTATACTGACATTTACAGATACTCAAAGGAATAAGGATAAGGATTGGACAATGATAATGGAAAAATAATTTAGAATCTGCTGTGGTAGCTTAAAAGCAAATAAAATCCATAAAGTACAAAACTAAGAAACCAACAGAGCATTCTCAGTTTAATAAAGTGGGAAAGCAGTCACTGGCCACATGAACCAAATAGTATTCACTGTACTGGCTGATAATGATTGCAGGAAGTTAGAGGATGCAGCCTCTCTGCTTGGCTTTCCATTTCACTGAGAAATCCTAATCCGAAATAGTATTAGTAAAAGTATTAGTGCAATATTATATCATGTTTTGATATCCATGCTTTAAAGAAACTCTGCAAAAATTGGAAAAGGGGCCCAAAATAGGTACAAACTGCAGTTAAATTCACAAAATAGTCCAGGAAGCTACATTTGTATTCATAAATTAAATTTACACCTAGTACAGAATGGACTTTGTCCTTATGATTAAGGCTTTTCCCATCCAAAACTGGATGGCTTGACACAGAATGTCTGTTGGGACTGATCCCTGGTTTATGCAAACTTTCAATCTGTTCAAAGGTATTATTTTGGGGTGTGCTAATTTAAAGATGGTAGAATCATGTTAGGAATACTTTTAAGAAATAAAATCATAGACAGGAGACTTCCACTTCCAAATGACATTCCTTCACATTTATGAATAGAAATGTAGCCAACAAAGCTTAAAAAGATTCAGTACAAAGGACTTGAGGTGATTTGTTCAAAACCTATAGAAGCTTTTAGAAGAATTTCCTTTAGATGAATGGAAATAAAAATTTTGATTTTGGAAAAAAAAAAAAAAATTAATAGTTAAACTGTTATTCTGTAACACGCACTTCTACATAGTCCAAGATTGTTATGGGAAATGTTTCAGATTTAATTCTGCACTGGCCACTCCCCAAAACTATAAAGTTTTCTTGACTCTGACTAGTAAAATTCTGCCATAATAAAAAATGTCCGGAAGAGGTGCAGCACTCTATACTATTGGGATGAAGAAACCTTTGTTACATATTGTTACATATATGTATCCTTAAAAATCAAACTCTTTAGGAAAGAGAGTGAAGGTTGATAGGTTTTATTTTTAATGATCTCTGATTTTTATCTTATAAAAAAGTCTCTGTTATAAAGGGATATCCCAGTATTATGAACACTGAGGAATTATTCACTTTAAAAAGATCCACATTATAGTAAAATCAGGCCTGAAGAACCTTGCTGTCTGAATATCATCTAAATGCCAAAATATTTTTTCCATTAGTAATTGCAGATGGTAATACTTTAGGTTATATTCTGTATTAATTTTCTCTGATGTCTCCTACAATTTTAATACTCAAGATCTTAAGTAGAAAATGAAAATACAGAACAGATGAAAGAACAAGCAAGACTAACCTAAAATACATGTAACAACTTCCTAGTCCTTTTATTTTCAGAGTTGATGACATGTCAATTTATTGACCTCTGTCTAAATAATATTTTTTTTATAATTTGTGGGGGGAAAAAAAAAAAAGAGAGAGGGAAGAAAGAAACAGAGAAGATCAGTAAAACTGTCAGATTAACGGTACTGGACAGGTGGATGTCAATTCCATGTCAAAACTTCTGCCAACAGAAAGCTTCAGTGCATGATACGATGCTCCATGATTCAAGATGGCAGGTAACTCAGAACTAAAGATGTAACAAAATCAGTGTTAAAATGAAGGCAAAATAAATGTATAAATAGTTAGAACTGTAAACACACATTCATAGAAAAATATGAAACCTACAATTTGTAGCCATCTCAGTTATTATACTACCTGATTGGGTTATGAATTGTTGATGCAATTCAGATAAACAGATCATAACAGAAGATGGTTCTGAATTATCTAGGTTACATTTTTGGATAAGTAATTCCTATGTACCATGATAAACAAGCCATTACTTCTTACCTATATGTCAACGACTATTGAATGGAAGAGACAAGAAATAAAATTACAAATAGACAAATAATTACAACTTGATTTCTTTTTTTTTTTCCTCCTCCCCCAGTTCTATATCCTCATCAGAATCTGTTTGACATTCTGGAATATGAAGGACAGAATTTTCAGGTGTCAGCTTCACCTACCATCATTTTCAGGAAACAAGTACAATCCTTTGTTCTATAAAGTGACTTCATTGTTTTGGCTAAATATATTTTTTGCAACCTTAGTCTCTCATTTAATTGAATATAACTAATTAAAAATAACAATTAAAACTACAACAGTTAATTACTTTTCTACCTAAAATTCCATTACTATTAAGTCAAAATGAAGAAACTAAAAAGTCAACCATTTTCACAATAATTAATTCTTTTTTTTCCCTGAAATACAATCATAATATTAGCATATTCTTCCTTTTAAGCCTTGTTTAAACATAATAATAAAAAATTAAAAGCACAAAATATTTTCAAATGGTATATGGGATTCAAATACTTTCTCAACTAAAAATGCCACAGAAGGATTACTAATACAGAATTTTTCCTTTTTTATTAATGCCGGCTTTTTAGCTGCATAGATTCTGCCTTCTCAAACTAGTATTTGATATCACAACATTTAACTCTTCAATATTTTAAAAAAATTAATTGCTGAGAAAATACAATCTGTGTTACGACTTAAAACATTCAAGACAAGGCAAAACACCTGTGGAACATGTCTATGTCTATTTCAATATTCAATCAACAAGATCAATTAGTACATTCTTTAGACACTGGTCCAATGCTTTGCACTGTCGAGGCTGGTTCAGTGATTCCTAGACAGAAATGTTATAGGGAAATAATCTTTCAAAAGAAAATCAATAATGATTAAATGATTAAATAATTTCAAGTAAAACAAAGCTACTAGGAAAAGAGGAAATCAGCAAAAATACATGGTATACTTCCTCACTCCTTCTTGCAGTCAATGATGTAAAAATGCAGATAGAGAGATTTAGCTTGCAATAGTGTTTGGAAATAAGTATTAAAAAAACCCCAAACCAAACCAAATAAACTAATTTTAAAAACCCTTCCATCTTTCTCCTACTTAGAGAAAAAGGAGAAACTCATCAAGCTTTTATTTACTTTATCACATTATTTCTTATAGTGAACAGTCCAACAGATTTTGCATTTAAATTTGTTATCTCTTAACCCAGTGCTATTATTAGTGCATGTTACTGACTTTACTCTGCTTTAACATTTTTTTGGATCCTATCATGAAAACCTACCATTTTTCTTGATTTTAAAATAACAGATGCAACCTATTAAGTGCAAATTTCTTATAGATGACATACTAACATTTTAAACAGAAAGATCAATTCAAGCATGCAAATAATTTTCCTAATATTACTTTCTTTATTAAAACACACACTTTATCTTCCAGAAAAAAATCTACCTCAGTATCAGTCATAGTCAACTTCTAGTCAAAATTTTTCGCAGAAAAATTAGTTTTTTCGATTGTGATTTATGACTTTAATGATAGCAAATTTTTTGAGGAAGTATAAAACAAAATGTATACAAAAAAACATACACTTACTTACTGAAACAACTGTAGCAGTGTGTTGCCATGTGTAAACTTGTATATAAAGACTCTAATATCTGACCAAAAGAAGAAGGGAAAGAAACAGAGCCAAAAATTGTTCCTTTTATTTATAGACTTAAAATGAATTCTTTGTAGAGATGTAGTCTTTGTAAGGGACATTTAGTACCAGCCCATGGAAGCTCTCTACATAATTACATCACTCAGAATGTAAACCAATGAATTAAAAGTGGATTACAAAATATGGGGGTTTTTAATTACAAAATTATTTGCATTTTTGAATTGATCTTTCTGTTTAAAATGTTAGTATGTTATCTATAAGAAATTTGCACTTAATAGGTAGAAAAATGTAATCAAAGTATCTAATTGCAGAAATATAACACCTAAGTAACGCATCAGTGAAGTAGGGATTAACAAATTTTTTAATAAAATTAATCAAATATAAAGTGTCTTTCATCTCTAAGGACATATGATATTTGTTATGTACACAGCTTAAAATCTTCTTTATCATCAGTGAAACATTCTTTTCATAAAATAAAAATATTTGCCCCCTAAATAACATAATTGTCAAGGATAGTGCATTTCAGCCCAGAAAAAATGTATTTTCCATCTTATAATAAAATTCATTATGATGGGAAGTACGTTATGCCCCATCATTGGAAGCATTCAAAGTCAGGTGGAATGGTCTTTGAGTAACCTGATCTAGTGAAAGATGCCAAGGGGGTTAGACTAGATGGTATGTAAAGGTCCCTTCCAAAACCAAACATTCTATGATTCTGTGACTTCAGTGAATGATCTTAGCATAGTCCGTATTTTGTTGGATTATACTGTTTCATATTTTATAGTTATTCATTGTAATCATATAATCATTCAAATACAGCTTCATTTGTGAAAACATTCAGAATATTCTTAACTTTTTTTTATAAAAATTAAGAGCACCTTATTCACTACTCCCTGATTATTCTTCATTTTCTCATGCATAAACATTACCTGCCTCCCAATCAAAAAACAGAAGCACAAGCTTGTGGTAAGAAATTTTGGCTAGTTTTTTTTATATAGCTTTGGTTCTGTAGTTGTTCTGTATTGCTTTTAATATTTTCTGACCAAAAATAGATGGCAATTATATGCAGAAAAATCACAGAATCATGGAATGGTTTGGGTTGCAAGGACCTTTAAAGACCATCTAGTCCAGCCACACTGCCATGGGCAGCAACATCTTTCACTAGATCAAGTTGCTCAAAGCCCCATATAAACTGACTTACAACACTTCTAGGAGGGGGCATCCACAGCTTCTCAGGACAACCTGTTGCAGTGTCTCACAACCCCCATGGTAAAAAGCCTCAGCCTTTACTCATAGGACAGGTGTTCCAGCCCTCTGATTATTTTTGTGACCCTCCTCTGGACCTACTCTACCAGGTCTTCTTTCTTACCCTGGGGACCCTAGAGCTGAACACAGGACTGCAAGTGGTCTCTCACCAGAGCAGAGTAGAGTGTGACTATCATTTCCTGTGACCTGCTGGTCACTCTTCTTTTAGTATACAATTGGCTTTGGGAGCTGCAACTGCACAAGATTTTCTCCTTTAAGAAGGGAAATAAAATTCTTAACATGGAATATAATTGCTTAAAAAGCAAAGCTCTTAGACATTAGAATTAATCTGTGGAAAGGATTAATTTATGAACATGGAATCAGTCACATTTTTAACACATTATGTGTGTTGCATCCTCATAACATACATTTCTTACTATAATCCACGTTATTCTTTGCATCACATAAAGAACATATAAAAAAGTATTTTTCATGGAATCATAGAAACATAAATTGTTAGGGGTTGGAAGGGACCTCTAGAGATCATCGAGTCCAAACTCCCTGCCAAAGCAGGATCACCTAGGGCATGTCTCACAGGAACACATGCAGATGGGTTTTGAAAATCTCCAGGGAAGGAGACTCCACAACCTCTCTGGGCAGCCTGTTCCAGTGCTCCGTCACCCTCACAGTAAAGGAGTTCCTCTTCATGTTGAGGTGGAACCTTCTATGCTCAAGTTTATACCCATTGTTCCTTGTCCTATTGCTGGGCACTACAGAAAACAGATTGGCCCCTTCCATTTGACACCCACCCTTCAGATACGTATAGACATTAATAAGGTCCCCTCTCAGTCTTCTCCTCTCAAGACTAAACAGCCCCAGTTCTCTCAGTCTTTCTTCACAGTGGAGATGCTCAAATCCCTTAATCATCCTTTTAGCTCTCAGTTGGACTATTTCCAGGAGATCCCTGTCTCTCTTAAACTGGGGAGCCCAAAACTGTACAGAGTATTCCAGGTGTGGTCTAATTAGGGCAGAGTAGAGGGGGAGGAGAATCTCCCTACACCTGCTGGGCACGGTTTTCTTAATTCACCCCAGGATGCCATTGGCCTTTCTGTATGCAAAGGCACATTGCTCTCCCATGGATAACTTTCTATCCACTAGTTTTTAAGTAATTACTTGGATTAAATTTTTGTCCTTCAATGTATGACATAGGCATATGAGGATGTTTGAGTAAATTTGGTAGGAAATTAATTTACATTCATACAATTAAAAAACAAGGTTTATTCACATAGTTTATTGACAAAATATTATTGCAATATTACTCTCTACACACTATGAGCCTCATCCATCCAATTGTTTTCTTCAGTGACATTTGTAGTCTTTTGGTACCTGAGATTCTGAAAGCAATTTACACACCCTTCTACACCCTCACAAATCATAATAGTTTAAATTAATTTTCCACAGGAAAGCATGCAAGCAAATTTAAACATTTCTATTTTAAGAACTCAGCATTTGATTTTTTACATAACTAACATGTTTGGCATACTTATCTTACATGTCATCTCTACCACTCACGTGAAGAAAACACATCTTTCTAAGACATTTCAGTCTGTCATTTGCTCATATTTCAGCTCTTTAGGATATCTGCCTGAGGATAATGTGCCAAGCATAACAGGCCAAAGACTATCTCTGTATAAAAACACTGAAGATTTAGATTTTTTTTTTTTTCAGTCAAGATACTGGAGAAAAATGAAAAGAAGCCTGTTACTTGATTCAGTTTCATAGTTTCTATCAGAAGCAGTCCAACAAACTCCTAATAACTCCCATTTTTCACACAATGACAGGTCTTCACTTCTGAACAAAACTAATGGGCAGTGGAAACGTTCATGCACGGATCAGATTTTAAATGAATAATGTCATTAGATAAAAAATGTTGAAATGCAAGTCCATAAATACCTATTATAAAATTAATGGTGAGTGCTATATTTAATTCATTTTTATAATCAGCATAACTCATAGATATTATTTCTCTTTTATATTATTTATACAGCATAATTTGCATCTGATTCTAATCATAAATACATAGTCCAACCCTATATAATTGTACAACTTTGTTGCTTGTCACATATCACCTAAATTTTCCATAAATTAATCTAATAATAGTATTAATTTATTTAAGTGAATGTTCAGATTTTTGTGTTGTATTAAAAATGATCCAGAGGGCCTCCTGTATAGCAAAAAAATATATTCACCGTTATCCACCCAGCCAAAAATTACAGAGCATCAGAAAGTAGGTCATACCATAATAGTGACATTGAACTTTTCAACTGGGAGTAATTAGATTTTACTTCCAGTGCTCAGTGACCTACTGTGAAAAATAAGGTAATACAAGAATGGTTCAGTTTTATTTTTCATAATTTAGTGGCTTGCTTTATAATTTCTTTCTACTGTATATATCTTAAGAATCCATAATAGTTACCTATCCAGAAGACAACAGCTGACAGCTGCGTAGGGTAATTCTGCTGTTTAATATGTCATAAAGAATCTGTTGCAGGCAATGATGCTATCATTAGGGAACAAGGATACTGTCTATTATTTCAGAACTGAATAATTCAGCATTAAATCATTTCAACTGCAGTGTCACTTACAGGGAATGTGAAAACAGAAAAGTTACTGTGTATAAAACAAGCTTTGCACTAATGCTTACAGCACAGAGGGCATTTGAAGCACACTTCCCTGTATTTTCCCTCTAGGGTGCTTTCAAAAGCATTTCTTTTATTTAATGGCTGTTTCCTAATGCAAAGAGACATAATAAAATGCACTTGCATCTGTTAGCTCAGATAACAAGGCACATTTTTCCTTTTTGGGGCAAGGGTGTTCTTATAACCATGTGACACTATTCAGACTACTGTGTTACAACAGGAATTTACTCCCTTTAATGAGTTATAATTTTTTTATTTGTTACTAATGTCATTACAAAAAGAAATACCCTCCCAACTCTGATTTGGTCACGCATTTGCCCTATGCATAGGTATGTAGGGTGGCCTCCTGCATGATGTCAATGTGTATTCTAATACAACAAGAAATACAACTTGACATAATGTGTCAGATGCTAAACAAAATGAAGAGGCATGCATGCATCTTTCACAGACTAGGGACTGTGTTTATTCAGAGGCAGACTATTTCTCTAACATTTATGTAGCTGTGAACCAGAGGTGGGAAGTCTGCAATGCTTACATTACATTATGTTACATGGAGAATACAAAGGACAGGTTTCTAACATAGTAAACCTATTGCTCCCTATGCATTTTATTAAATCAGAATTAATATCCCTAGTGGATACAGAGAATGGCAAGTGTACTGGTAGATGTGTACCAAGAAGGGGGCAGAGTATCAGGCACCCAAGAACTACAGGAAAACTTCTGAGTCTCTGCATTTTTATTTTTTTTTCAGAGAGAAAGGTCCTCCCAGTGTTACTTTAAAATGTTTCCTCCTTTGAATCTCACAACACAGGGCAGGTTGTCAGTGGCAGAGTTAAGACTTCACCATTCTACCTCCAACTGTTCCTTGCAAAATCATAATTATTTTTTCCAATAGGTCTAACAGAAGAGAATCTTTCATAAAGACTATAACATAATATTGCATGTTTATTCCACTTTTCTTCATGAGTGGAATGGTGGAATTAAATGCTATTTTCATGTTTATGCTGCTTGATTTGGGTTTCTTCATTTTCATTTTTCTTTTTTTTTTCCTTTTGAAGCCAGAAATATGAGGATAATTCAAACTTCAAGAATTGCCTAAAAGCACCTTTATCTGCATATTCGTTTCATTAAGAGCCCAGTCTGAAAAATTTATCAAGTGAAAATTGTTCTGCCATTTGATTGCTGATTTAAATATAAACAAAAATGCATTATGTGTAGTATCTCCATGTTCTGACAATGTTTGTGTCAAAACAGCCCAAATATCTTCAATGTACACCTAGCTGAACGGTGCTGTTGATACACCAGAGGGACAGGATGTCATCCAGAAGTACCTAGACAAGCTGGAGAGGTGGGCCCAGGTGAACCTCATGAGGTTCAACAAAAGCAAGTGAAAGGTCCAACACCTGGGCCAGAACAATCCCCACTACCAATACAAGCTTGGGGAAGAGGCAATAGAGAGCAACCCTGCAGAAAAGGACTTGGGGGTGCTGGTAGACAAGAAGCTGGACATGAGCAGCCAGTGTGTGCCTGCAGCCCAGAAGGCCAATCACATCCTGGGCTGCATTAAAAGAAGTGTGGCCAGCAGATCAAGAGAGGCGATTCTACTGCTCTACTCTGCTCTGGTGAGACCTCACCTGGAATACTGCATCCAGCTCTGCAGTCCTCAGCACACAGGAAGGACATGGACCTGATGGAGTGAGTCCAGAGGAGGGCCACAAAGATGATCAGGGGGCTGGAACACCTCTCCTATGAGGACAGGCTGAGGTAGCTGGGATTGTTCAGCCTTGAGAAGACTCTGGGGAGACCTGATAGCCCCTTCCAGTACCTGAAGGGAGCTTATAAAAAGACTGGAGAGGGCCTGTTTACGAAGGCCTGGAGTGAAAGGATGAGGGGTAATGGTATTAAATTAGAAATTGGTTTAGATTAGATGTAAGGAAGAAGTTCTTTACCATGAGGGTGGTAGAACACTGGAACAGGTTGCCCAGGGAGGTGGTTGAGGCCCCATCCCTGGAGACATTCAAGGTGGGGCTTGACAGAGCTCTGAGCAAGTTGCTCTAGTTGAAGATGTCCCTGCTCTCAGCAGGGGGGTTGGACTAGATGACCTCTAGAGGTCCCTTCCAACTCAGACGTTTCTATGATTCTATGATTGTAAGTAGCAGCAGCTCAATGCCACCCCAACAATGATCTTCAATAAATCAGTGTCTGTATTCAGGAAAGTAAGGTTTTGTCTTTTCTACAAGACTTATGAAAATCCAGTGGCAATTACTGATTGTAATCATGTCGATACCTGCTCCACCAGGTTTCAGATGAACTAATTGTGAATAGTTCATTTGGGAAAAAAAAAAAAAAAAAAAAAAAAAAAATTTTTAGTAAAAACCTTCATGTCTCTTCTCATACCCTAGTTCATAAAGTTTTCCTAAATACTCTCAATTACATTGAAGTGTGCAGAAAAAGGAAAGAGATACTTACTGGTCTTTTTGCATAACTGCGACACTATCCTGCTCTATTAGGCAGAAGAGTGGTAATTTTTGCTGATACACCTAGAGAAATATATACTTCATATCAAAACTAATCTGCAGCAAATAAGGGTTTTGAGCCAGTAAGAAAGACCTTTTCCTTACAATTCTGATTGAGCACAGAATTGCACATGCATTTAAGTTTATTTCTGTTCAACAGAGTACTAAAGACTATTATTTCATATTTTGTTGAATAAAGATCCATAAGAATATATCTAAAATAATATTTGGAAAAAATCTTACATTTTCAAATACAGTGTTTAAGAAATATTTTCTGTAAGACAATCAGTTAGCTTCTGTATTCCTGCCAAGCTATTTTTTTTAATCATGTGGGAAATCTGTTGTGGATAATATTCTACAGTATCAGATACGTTTTCATTCTAAGGCAGGTTGAAGTAAATCCTAGCATTTTAATTTCAGTTATGGCACAATATTTAATTAATTCTGCACTAGGAATTGTGTACAAAATCAAGAAGAAATTGTTCTAGGGAAAAAAACAGAAACGAAATCAACAGATAGCATTTTATAATGGGGATTTCTTTTCGTTTGTATGAGAATGAGCACATGCAGAATCTAGTAAATATCAAAGTTTTTATAATGTGGAACAGCAGTATAGAGGACATAATACTTTATGTCTCACTTGGAAGGCCTTAGCAATTATGGACTGCAGAAGTCTGAGATAAAAATCTGAGAAATTCAGATATGAAAGAAATATTTAGACTGGACTAGACTGCTGCAAATTAAAATACATTAATTTGGCCCTTAAAAATTATACAAAATTTCCCCCCAAATACTTCTGAATTAGAATTCATGGCCATTAAATAGAGATTTTACACTATAAAAAAATAATTTAGTTCACTTGCTTTTAGACATGGACAGGTTTTTTCTGCTGATTTACCAGCAATTCACAGTATTCAGTAGCAATTTCAAAGGTGGTGAAAGAAATAAGTCCAGCACACTTTCCAAATACAGTTTATAAAGAAGTACAGTTTTCAGTTTTAATGTACTTTAAAAGCATCTGTTAATCACAGAGTAAGATACAAACAGACACCAGGGAGAGAATTAACACCACAGCTTGTACCTTACTGATATGAATCAATAGTCTTTGGACTTTGAGCTGGGTAAAACAGAATTTCACACCACAAAAGAAACTGACAGTTTAAATGCCTATTGATTGTAAACCATATCATTATAACACACAACACTCTTCACACTTTGTAACCGAGATTTTGCAACTACATTCTGAATACCATTTACTTTTGTGACTCACTTAACAGTGTCAGCAGGATTAAGTATCAGGTAAGATATTACTCAGCATAGGAAGGGAAGAAATAGTACACACATTTTGCCAATTATATGTGTGAAAGTAGTTTTTATAAGTACAAATTTGAGTGAGTTAAGAGAGTCTCCAATCAGCTCTTGTTAATAATTGCTCTTTTTAAAAATGAAGTCAGGTTTTTTTGGCCAAGCCTAAGTGTATGCTGTGTGACAAATGCAACTTAACACACCATTTTTTCACTATGTATTCTAATTTGAATGCCTGAAGGAAAGCACAATTACTATGAACTGACCTGACATAGTAACAACAGAACACCTCAGTACTGAGTGTATCATAGATTTTAGAAGTGTTGCTTCAGAAACAAGTCTGTACAATAGACATGACCTGTGGTACAAAGGGAGGAGCTTACATTTTCAGTGAAGGAGATTACTGTAATCAATCAGACTACACTGATTTGGCCTATGTGGAAACCATTGAGAGAGGTAGCTAACTGCACCTCCCAACAGAGATACTTTTCTGTCTGCCATCCTGTGTCAAGCTGAAATTTGATTTGCATCAAATAATATTTATCCTGCTCTCTGTGGTTTGTCTCAGACAAAATCCTTTCTTATTCTTTAGACCTCAAGTCTGTGTTGGCGACTGCAGTTTCCGAGGTTTGGGTTTTGATGGTATAATTTTAATTATATTTTTAAATTCTTTTGGAACTGAAGTACTGTGTGAAAAGTATGTAAGTGGATAATATCTGTGTCCAGACTATCCACCCACAGAAGTGTGCTGGAATTATTAAAAGGATAAGGAAACAAATGCTTAGACTGCCACTGGCATAAACTGAACTTTCCTGTCTTTTTTTTTTTTTTTTCTTTTTAAACTATTTAAAATAAACAAACATGAAAAAGCTGATTGACTTTTTATCATCAAGCAGAAAGGTGGAATAGGTCAACCATCCTTCAACAGTAGAACAAATGATAAAATAGACCACCTCTTTCAGAAGGTAGCTCTGGCTGTGACCCTCTATCCCTCACATTAGCTGTGAAGGAACAGAATACGGTGTTTTAAATGATGAACAGGAGCACAAAAGGTAGTATAAATAGAATAGCATTTGTCTGTCTCCTTGATTCTTTTGCACATTTGTGGAAACACTGTGAAAAAGTTCAAGCACACTATCACCTGTCAAAAAACATTTGCATCAGTGTTAATGGATGCCACATTGTAGACACTGCAGCACTGCATGTATTATTCTTTGAATCACATGATACAAAATAACCCAGAGCTTGAACTCACTAGGGAATTTTGTCATTATTTGCGGTTGAATGTTTTAAATTAATCATTTGGACTTTTTAAGTTTCAAAGCAGAGATTTATACTAAATAGTTAATTGGACCTATTGACACAGTCTTGTTACCAAAGACAATGAGTATTTTAAAAGGGTGCATAAGAAATTTCCTAACTGATAACCTATAACTTGTTTAATTAATTTTAACCTTCTGTGAATCTTGTGTCTTGTTAGAAATGCTAAACGATTAATCACAAGTAATCTTGAATATTTGAAACCTTTTCATTCAAACTGTTATTTTTTATTCTTAGAATCATTATCAGGAAATATAGTGGTCACAAATTATCACTGATGGGGGAGCTGACAATGTAATTTTCAAGTTCTTAATATCTGAATACTAGTTTCCCTAGAAAAAAATGCAGCATGTTAATAGCATTTTAAATATATATATATAAATACATCTCAACATACTGTAATTCCTATAAGCTGCTAAAACATTTATTTTAATGTTGCAGTAACTTGTTCCTAGTGCAGTGTTAATCTATTTCTTTGATAAAAAAATAGCTGTTTATGCAAAACTGGAACAAAGTAATGTTGCTCAGAGTCCACAATGACTAATTTCTTAAAAACGAAGCTTTGCAATGAATAAAGTATCTGACAAATACCAATGCAAGGTAGATCCTTAGAAGAGATCTTATATGTTGAAAACCATAATATAAGTATCAAGCATTATGTTGCAGAGCTAAGACCACCAAATACCTAACTACTAAATGAATGCTGACAGTCAAAGGCTCACACAGAAATAGCACTAGCAACAAGCTAGCCAACAATATCAATGTTTTTTGAAATCCCACACTTCCTGTCTAATGATGCATGGAATTGCAGTAATCTCAAGGGAATAATTTATCCTAAGTGTTCCCTTTTTTGGTAAAACAGAAAACTATGAGTGACTGATACAAATTTTTCTTTAT
>JAAGNO010030449.1:35955-52170 GCA_033439905.1 Ceryle rudis
AAAAAAAGAAGAGAGAGAAAAGAGAGAAGGGAAGAAGGAAAAGAGATTACCTTAGAACTGCTAGCTTAAAACTGTGTTCTGATATGTTAAATATATTTATATCCTGGTTCCCATGTGTGCATGTTTTCAATTTGAACAGTAATTATTTATATGAAGTTTTAAATAATTAAGTATCAACTGAGCAGTATCTATTCCTGATACTAAATGCATGCAGTCAAACTCAGTGAAACCTTTTTATCTTCAATCTGCTTTATGGAAATTCATTGTAAAGACAGCTAAATGGTATTCCACCTTTGCTAGTTCCACATTTCTTATACTGATTATCATTAATAGCTTAACAGCCCCCAAACTGTTACCTTAATCTTTTTTATTTCAATGAGATATTCTCCAACCGTCAACATTTTACAACCATTATATATATTAGAAATCACTGTATTCAAATTATGTCCAATTAATGGAAGAAATAATTATATTACTTTAATTGAATGGAAAATGTTGACTGGGTTTCTTCTATTTTTCCTTTAGATGACACTTCCATTAGGAGCACTCTGCTTTGAGATGTACACAAATATAGAGATTTACTGTAATGCGTCCTCATAAAAATATTGAATAGTCACGATTAATTCTTCGGATGAGATTTTTATTATTCACTTTTTGAGCAATATTCTTCCCATATTATACATGCTTATAAGAAAACATGATTTTCTTGCTATAATGTAGGACAGCACAGTTCTTTAGGTAACAAAATTTCATATGCATTTGCTGCATATGCATATGACTGTATCTTACAGTCATATTCCATGTTAAGTAGGAGTAAAGCATACACATGTCTTAGAAATACATGCAGAAAGGTACTTAGTCCATTTAAGTTATTTACTTCTCTGCACTGAGTTTGTGTAACTACATCTTCAGATTTTATATGATGCCACACAAAGGAACTATACCTTTCACACTGATTTGATTGTAAATAAAGGATATTCTAACATGCCCCCCAAAAGGCAAAAAAGTCTGTAGACAATGATGTGCTTTGTTATTCATTGTGTAATTTTATTCAAAAATCGAAACAGAAGTGCATTTTCAAAATGTGCTCGGGCAGGGTAAGCGTAGTGACTTTACTGATGCAGACAGTGTTTCAAGTGTGAGAAAGCATGGAAGGAAACACAGTTGTCTGAAGGCATTTAGAAAGAAGCATTTCATCTCAAGGGAAAAAAAAGAAAAGGAGAAACTGGGATTTGACTTTTAGGCTGAGTAAGATTCTTCACATCTCTCACCTAGATGAATAATATTATGAAATATCATTAACTTACATACATTTGTTGGAAATCGGTAGAAAAGGATCTTTGAAGTTATTTCTGCACAGGCCCGTTCTGACTGATTCCATGAGTTTAAGGGTGATGAGAACGAGAGTCTGCATAGCTAAAGGCAAGATCAGTGTTCATTAGAGGTTCAAGTGCTGATGAACAAGCCCTTTAGCCCCATAAGGATCACTTGTTAAAGACAGAAAAAGCCATCTGCCATTAAAGCTACACCTGTGATGCCTGCCAAGATTTCCTTCCAAATTCTACTCACTTTAATATTTTCATATTAAACCTTACAAAACTAGGATTGTGGCGTACATGTGAAAGCCTTTAAGAGCTAGGTGCATACCTCACTCTTATTTAGAAATGTATTTATCTGATGGTGAAGCCTGACAGGAAATTAGAAAAAGATGATGTGAGCTAGGAAGAAACTCAAGGAACCACCCAATAATTAATTTTATTTGAATGGAGATTTTTTCTGTTATTGTCACTCAATTAAACTAGTGGATCTCATTAAGTTTAAGAGAGTATGCTGATCATTCAGTTACATTTTAATACTTTCCTGTGAAACCTCTACTGGTTAACTAAATACCATCATAAATAAAATACTTAAAAGTGAACATAACGTATTCTGTTGTTTTGACAAATTGATGTCACATCATGTAATAAACAAGTACGTCAAACGAGTCATTAAAATAGCTTCTTTTCTTCCATCAGTGTCCAGAAGGGATTTCTGTCTTTTTTCCAATGTGTTGTTAATTCAAATATTAGGACTACTCTACATCTTTGAAGATAAACTGCCATTAATGATGCGTAATTCTAATTAAAATTATAATCTCATTTTCAGAAATAGATTTACATTTTGAAAAGATAGATTTTATGCAAACAGAACTTTCAAAACCTCATTATTTTTTTATGACATCAATAGGATTATTAAAGAGTGTAAGAGCTGATTCTGAATTGAAAATTAAAATTCAATACATGTTTGTTAATCTACAGGGAAAAAAAATAAAACCAAGACAAATGAAACAAAACAAAACAAATAATAAACAAACAAACAAAAAACCCCTGATCTATACAAATGCTGTTTTTCTATACATTAAACAAGACTTTCTTTTTTTTTTATCTATGTCTCTTTTCCTCCTTTTTTTTTTTTTTTTTTTTTTTAACTGGTTCATTTCTAGGTCAAATCAAGTTCATTTATGTCCAGTAGATTATTCCAGTTAAAAGGAAAGGCAGAGATTAAAGAGTATAGTGAAATACCTTCCAATCTGCCATGGATGCAGTATTTAATATTAAAGTCAGGTGACACAAATGCAGTTAGGCCTTGGTAGCTAACCTAGAGACCTCAGGGTGTTGAGCTGGAAGAGATGAAGTCTGATTTTGACTTCATAATATAAACAGAATGTCATACACCCATCAAAATTTCACCCACAGTGAACCCCCAGCACGATTAATGATTATAATCTTCACATTTAATCATGGGAACACAGTGACAGGCAAACAAAGGTTAGCTAAACTTGCAGTTCAGGCTGCTTGAAAGGAAAAGAGGGACTTCACAGGTTTTATTTTAAAATGTGTATACTATTCCAACAGCACTTTTCAGCTTTACACTAGAAGACTGTACAAACCCGTCTGCTTGCAGAAATTGGCAGTGTGCATAATTAACCTTTAAACTGCAGAAAGTCTAGAAACTTTGATGCTTTCTTTAAAACAGTTGCTATGCCAATACTACTTTCAAGGTTAAATTAAGCTAAGGGCACTTAAAGGGTAAAGGAAGAAATACAGCACTAACATGTCAAAGTGTCAGATGAAAAAAAATGACAATTTAGAAATGACATAGTTATCTTATAGGGATGTTCTTTTTTATTTAGGTTAAAGGACAGTGACAACTTACTGAGAACAATATTTCAAGGTACATGTTAGTCACTTTACAGTTTGTTGCTCATAAAACTGTGTGGGTCCTTTCATGACCTTTTTTCTTATCACTGTAATGTCCAGAAAATTATAGACTTAAGAAAAAATGCAAGTACCTCAAATTTTCATATGTTAATTCACTGGTCTTTCAGACATGTATGTAAGAAAAGTATTCACTTTTTCTATGGAATAATGAGTAAAAGTGCAGCTGTTGACCCTTACAGAAAGAAGCAAACCAAAACAAAACAAAACAACCAAAACCTAACCAAATCCCTGCAGCAAAGAAATGACATTTGCAATAGAGCATAGCTATTGAACATGAATTAAACATTTAAAGAAATGGTCACTTGTTTTTCAAAGCCTTCTGAGCTACTGTATTGGTTTGATGGTCTTCAAGGGACAGTGCTTCATAAGTACTCTTAATAGAAAAAATCAATACTGTAAATTCACACCAAGTTGATAATATATTTTTGGATACAACTTCCGCTGCTATTGCAAAATGTTCAACTGAATTTGTCAAGTGAAAATGAAGTATCAAAAGAATGACAAGACACTCTCATGACATGAAAGACCAATCTCACATACTCCAGCTGGGCTCTAAGGTGCCTTGCACAGGCCAGGATTAGGGATCTTATGGGTCACAGAGGCTATCCAGAGCCTTCTGTGTCATATGCTTCTTTGCCACTAGTAGTGTTGTGTGTTGAAGGCTAACATCTCTTTACACTTTCCAGACTGACACACAGAGCAGGAAGAAAGTAGCACTGATGCCTGTGAAATGGTGAACCCCTACAAATCTGCCAGAAGATCAGACAGGAGGAACAATTGGTTGGAATTTGCATCACTATGGAATCGCTAAAGGAGGGTAAGGGGAATGCAGTGGCTTTCTGCAACACCAAGAAAGGAGAGTCATGAAGAGAAGGATAAGAAAATTGTTGTTATGAAGTGAACCTAAATGCATTCAAGCTGAATATTGGAACTTTCCTAGTCATGTGTGGTAAGGAACAGGAATATCCTTCTAGCTAAGGAAGTAGTCAAAATAATATAAAATATTTTGAAATTTAATTTTTTTAAAGTATCACAGTAAGTGACAGCAAAGGCTGAGACTAAAAATGATGACCTAGAAGGTCTCTTATGTCCCTGTTTTCCTATGTAATAAAACAGCAGTTCAAGCCTAGTGCAAGATTCTAGCCACTGATTGTAACTCAGCTGAAAGAATACAATATGTAGTAAATTGGTTTTATTCATCTTTTGTCCATTTAAACTGTTAATATGGTAAATAAGATTAAAAACTTTATTGACTGTCTCTTTCTGTCATCAGCTTACAGTGAAATTTGCATAGATCTACAGAAAACAGAGAGAGAAGTCTTGTGTCCACACACACAGAAGATCTACACTGTTAACATGAATTCAAATTCTTTTTATAGACTGATGCTGACTTCCATGGTGTCTAGTTTAAAGCCAGGTTTTGGAGGTCTATGTTCTTATTTATGCATTTCATTTCAGATACTCTTCTGTGTTCTGGTTTATCTCTGTCATTTTATTTTTTCTCCTCTGTAAGGAAGACTTCTTGAAAATAGAGTGAGTACTACTGTTTTCTAAACTCACATCTTCTTCTAAACTTCCATTTTTCCTTTCCATGTTTGGAAAGAAACTATATCCACAGTTTACATCCTCATAGTAGCATAGAGCAACCTACCCTGCCTGACATGGCACAGTTACAGGAAATGTATACACTCATGGCACTAGAGAGGACAAATACATACACAATGGTTGCATGCTGCTACCTATGTATAGCATACTGAATGGAGTACAAAATACCTGACAATGATTGCATTTACATGTTGGAATTGCTGAGTGCTTTTCTATACATATTAAAGCCAAAACAGAAATTAGAAAAAAAAGAAAAGAAGAGTAAATATGTAAATATATGTGCAGTTGTATACTTAGAGCTTTTCCATATGATTAAAGTAGTGCATTTTAAGTTCACTTTCAGACTTAAAGTATTCTAGATTTTCTAAGCATAAAGATAGTCCTCATAAGGACTGCTTTTCATGGTAAACTATTGCTTGAGGAAGAAGCAATCATGTCCCCCTCTGCTTTACAAGATAAATGTTGGCCTTTCTTGCCACCAGCACATTGCTAGGGATCACCCAAATGATTCAAATGGTACATGCTTTATAACTGTCATTAAAATTGCTAACACATTATTGTGGCCTCCAACAGTGGCAGTTTATGAACTCACTATGTTTTTGTTTTCACTAAACTGCATGCAGCCATCACTGTTTTTAGAGGCTTTTTTCATGATACAGATGAACACAATTGTGCCATTTATGTACTCCTTAAGGACCCCTATTATGTTACAGTGTTGACTTGGGAAAAAAAAAAAATCTAAAAGGCTCAGATTTAATTGTTTCTAAAACACTAAGAAGACAAATAGCTATTCAGAAGGGAAAGCAAGAAACAAACAAACAAATATAGAAGGACCTTAATTCCATAACAGAAAGACATAGGGGACAATGGAGGGAACTGTATCAGGCAGTAACTTTTGGTCAACACCATTCTTCTGATAGAAACCATTTCAGATTTGTGAATCCTTTCTCCTTTTCACACTAATAGCTGAACATTGTCTGAGCTAAACACACCATGAAATGTATTGATTGTTCTGTGAGAGATGTCTGACACAGGGAAAAAATCATTTGCTACAGATGTAGTTTTACCAGCTACCACAGAGGAAGGGCAGTGAGGGAGAACAACTATTTAAATTCATCCTAATAAGAGAGAGAAGACCACCAAACTAGATTAATTCTTACCTGGTTAATCCAGGTCTATCTGTAAACCCCATTTCTATTAACAAATCCTTGGGCAAAAGTAGACTATAAAATAGGTTACAGACCATAATAGGTAAATCAAGAATAAATTAACCAGCTTGGACTGTCAGTCTAGGAAACAATGCCTGTTAATCAAAGAAGGTCAAGCTTATAATGTAGTAATCGTTTGGGGTGGATCAGAGTAGTAAAAAGAAAGCAGCTTTTTAATCCTTCTATATGTACATGTGAGAAAAATAATGTATTGTGCAATGTGTACAACACACCAGGAGGATAGACAGATTGGTTTTTTTCTTTTCCATTTTTTCAGTGGATTCAAATTAAGGAGGAGCCCTCAAGCACTCTTCTGCTACTTTTTAAAAAATTTTTTTAGAAGAAAAGGAATTGAGGTATAGGATTCATGGGCACTTCGATTTTCCTGTTTCAGAATTCCCTTTCTCATATTTACACGCAGCCAGTTTCAAAGAAAGCATACACAGAAAATTTATGGATTTACTTTACTTTGACAAGGTGTACAAAATTTTGAGAAGCAAATGCTAACCATCACATACAAAGATAGATGAGTATAATGCAGAATATTCATATCATGAAGATGTGACTTCAGCAAATTGTTCCATACTTACAAGAAATTCTGTCAATAAATAAAAGCATCAGAACAGAGACAAAGTACTGGAATAAACTGTGAGTAAGGAGCTTGTTTTCTTTATAGTTAAGAAAGCACAGGAAGAGTTAGCAAATCTCTGCTGTTACAAGGAGTAAGAGCAAAGCCTTCTTGCCCTGATGATAATCCTTTGTCATTTACCCTTCACCTAAACCCAGCTTCCTCCTTTCTTTTAAAAGCGGAAAAAAAATAAGGGAAATCTTTTCAAAGTTAATGAAATTTCTTGGGACTTGGGTGTTGAGAAGCTGTCTAGGAGACAACAGCCATTTGAAAGAAGATCCCCAGAAAGACACTTCAGAAGTATGTGATATTTTTTATTGCAAGTTTCACTTGGTCTTTGAGATGATGACAGCTAAGGTACAGTACATCTCAATAAGAAACCCTTATAGGAAATATGAAGCTCACTGAGATAATATTCTCTTAACTTCTAAGCAACATTAAAATCTTCTTGAAGTGACTCATCATGCACAGAATCGCTAACATGGTGAAAAAGCTGTAACCTTAATAGAGAATTCTTTGGTATGGTCTTCCATTCACCTTCATCACCAAAAATGCTTTTTGTCAGCTAATATAAGGACTGCAGCACATGGAGATAAACAAAAGCTCTATGTTACTTGCACCTGAGTAAGTTTTTGAGGCCAAAACTGAGCCATACAGTAATTTGAATTCAAACTGTTACAAGAGATATCCTTAGCAAATTAAGTCATCTTAAACTCTGATGCAGATTTACCACACCACCTGTAAAGTGCAAGGAAACACCAGTCAGGATAGAAAAAATAAAACTTATCAAATAAAGGCAAAGGAACAGTATCGTCATAGTATGAATTTAAATTCACAAACAGCCCCGGGAGTTCAGAGGAATGTTTACCCTCAAGAAGTTCTGTAATTCTTTTCTTAGTGACTTTGAAAAGAATTTTTTAAAAAAAGTTTGAATCAGACACTAGGGCAGTAGACTATACTTTAATTCATAGATACAGTTCCACAGGCAAAATACAGATCAATGTACTATAATCTATGAGTCTTTGACTGCCATGTTCAAAGAAATCAGTGGTTGAGCCTTGAAAGTGTGCTTATATATTGTTTTCCCTCTGTAAACAAAGTTCTATGAGACTGATGAAGTGACACTTGTCAAATAGTGGTTGGTTTGTTTTGGTTTCTTTTTGATGTGCATATCATACACAAAATACCTTATTTAGTGTCCTGTAGAACTTGAATCAGTATCTTCTGGAGTCTTTCTTCTCTGAACTGAAATCTGACACTACAGATTTCTCTCTGAATACCTCTGACATTGATTTTAAAAATGCACTGAAATGCTTTGTCTTGTTTACTCATTTTGTGAGCTATATGAATGACTAATTCAAGATTGTTATTAAACAAAACAAGAGGAAAAAAGGAACATTTAGGTTCCCCTAAACCCTAACCCTTCTCCAAATTTGGAGTTCCAGGAAAGGCAGGAGGCATTACAAGATCATAAAGGGTGATGAGACAAAATGCAAATAGCTGAGATTCCAAATTCATCCTCTGCAAAGAACTGAAAAATATCTGTTCACAAGGTTACGAGGTCATATAAAACATCATGCAGAAATTCCCACACTCTCTAACATATGTTGCTTCTTTAAGAAGGAGCTATTTTAAATCTAGCATCTTTTTTTTTTTTTTTTCTTTTCCCCAAAAAGCCCCTTCCTGTAGAAAATCCACATTTACCTGAGACAAAATCAGCCTAGTAGAACTACTTTAGAAAATAAAGTTATCTGGTTTATTACTTTCTATGCAACATCACCTGTTCCACATAAAATGGAAATCAGAGGAGCAGCCAGTAAATCTGTAATATTTCCCTGAATATATTGGTCCAGAGAAACAAAAATTGATTTTTTTTCAGAAATAGGTAAAATATTAGAGTACAGTGTTTGCTTACTTCTAACTATATATGGCTGACTACTCCATCTAAATGTATGGAAAGTGAAGAAAAAAGATTACTGAGAGAAATTAACCCACAAATCCTGAACCTCAAATGACCTGGCCATAATATTTTTAGAAAAATTCAGTCTCTTTACATGACTAATAGACACTAGAAAAGAAAATCCTTGTTGATAATTTTTATTTTTAATGTCAAGTTCTATCTATGCTGCTTTCTCAAATGATTCAATATTTCAGTTTTTCTATACTAAAAATGTTGGATTTCTTTTTAATTATTGAAATTCCTCAGTAACAGAAAAAGCCACATAATCCCTCAAATAAACCTCTCCACAACTTTGTGAGATTATTTCAATATTTAAAATTCTAAAACTCAATTCAAAATAATACAATGATGCATTTTTTTATATTTCTTTAACATAAAAAAGGGGGTTTGTGATTAGCAGCAAAAGTTGTATGTTCAAAACAAAAACATTTAAAACCATTTAAGAGGGTTATTTTCTTCCAAATCTTCAGCCATTTCAAAATCAAAAAGATATACATAAAAAAAAAAATATTTTTTATTCTGATCTTTAATTTCCATTGGATATCCACTCAGGGAAAAATTTTCAAGATCTCAATAAAGCCCTGACAGCTTCATATTTACTGTCTTTTCCTATTTCTTTAAGCCTTATGAATATATGTACATGGTCTCCTTCAGACTCTGTCTCCTTCTTCATCTTTTCAAACTTTTAAGGGATAAAAAATATATACCCAAGTGTGATAAAACCACAGATTACTAATATGATATCCCTCACTCCTGGAATGTCAAGTAGTGAAACAGGATTGAGATGTTACCTAATTTTTACTCAATCCCACAACTACACCAGTAAATATAATCCAGTTGAAGCTGAAACTTTTAACACAAGGTTAAAAATGCTAAATTATGAGCCACTATGAAATATAGAATGGCTGTGCTTGAATTGTCCAAACCAAGGTAATAAAGAGCTCATTATGTTGAGAAATAAAGATTAGGCACTGATTGCATCATTGGCCTGTAACCATTTGGATCTCTATTTAGGCAATAACTTTGTCAAATTCCCACATTCATTGCCATGAATAATGGTAATAAAATAAGAGTAAAAAGAGGTTTTATGTTCTATTTAGATTTGGTTTGTAGCACAAACAAGCTAAAGTATTAAAAAGAAAAAAAAAAAAAAAAACCGAGAAAAAGTTCTTACTGAGAACTTGCCCTTTATGCTGGGAAAACTCATAGCAAAGGTGTTTAGAAAAGTAATGGGAAATAATAGGAATATAATTGTAATGCTGACATTTTAACCAGACACTCAGCTAGTTTCTAGCTCTGAACAATATCACCTCAGTGAAAAACAGGAAAACAGTAATAAGCCTCTTTTTGATCCATTCTGGTAATGTAAATGTGGAGCAGAGAACAAAACATCCTGAAACATAGATTTTCTAAGCTACAGTCAGACGGTACCTGAAAACTAGAGGAGTAGCACACAGAGGAAGTACAGATCAGTGAGAGAACCCTAGTGAGCACTATTTTGTCATTTTCAATTCTGGCTCTTAACTCATCAAACTTTAGACAAATAAGTTTGTGTTACATCAGAAGCCAAGATAGACACATAGACAAAGACAAAATATTTTACCCATGAATCTTTTGTACTTTTATAGTCATAAAACCTGAACTCTTGAAGTGTGTTACAGTCACAATAAACATTACCAGAGAGATCAAAATCTATGTGAGGCAGACACAAAGTGGAAGGAGCAGAGAATGGTCTAAGAAACAATACCACAACCATATATATGAAAGACGCTGAGAGTCAGGACTAGGGAGATCATTTTCAAACAGTCGGTAGCAATTGCAATAAACATAGTCTTCTACAATTAGGGAGAGATGATGGAATAAATTTATCCACAATTAAAAGCATGCAGACTGGCAGAGGCAATTATAATAATACATATACAGTCAATATATTTAGTAATTAAAAAGGCAAGATGGAATATGGATGTATTGGGAAATCACAAGGAAATGCATCCCATTCAAATATAATTCAGTATTTGAGATATAATTCTTTGGAAGACTCCCCAGTTGGCAGCAATAGCCCAGAAATTATACTGTATATTATATATAAACCACCCTCTGAGTGAATACTTGCACCCGTAATTTCAGTCCCAGTACAGAAGAACATAGATAGTCTGGCCTAGATCCAAAAATACAGAGTATGTTTCTGATTTTCCCCTCTTTGAGCATCTGTACAATTCTCATCAGGAATTTCCACTCTGGGGCATTCTAAGAGCACAAGAGACAGATTTTGTGATTTGAATAATTATCCCTTGATGAACGAAATAGCATCATGTAGTAGCATTTGCCTGATTTAGATTAGGAAAAGACAATGCCAACAATACTATGCCATTACTCTGTTTATTCAAAGTCAAAGTAAAAATTAAATCTCACGCCAACCCTCAAGCTGGATTATGCTTGAAGTCACTGACCTGCATTATTATTTAGTATAACTGGAGTCCCGGATCTCACAAATGTGTAGGCATTGTAGAAATGATGTTCTTGGTGTTGTTGATATTGAGGTCAAAGGACAAACAAATAAGAGATGCACAAAAGACATGAAAAAAAATAGCAATAAGACTCCTTCACCGGTATTTACAAACAATTTACAAAGGATGTACAGAGCGTAGAACATTACATATACTTGTGATTATATTTCAGCAATCTGGCTCTTTAATGTATTTGTCAAGTTTGGAAACACCAGCTTTGGCACTTCCTGTCTGTTGGTGAACCTCAGTTTCATTTAAACTCTTGTATTAAGTGAAACGCTCCTCAAAATACCATGCATTTTCAGCTCAAGTGGTTTTAAAGTAATGGTTGCATGAGCTCATGAAGGGAAAGAAAATTATACAGCCCCGTTAGGCAGTGGGAGTCATGTGGTAACTGTAACTCCCAAAAACATTAAGTATGAAAGGAGATAGGGGATCATGCTAACGTATGGAAACGTGACATGATCTAACAATACTTAAATCTCAATTTGCCCCATTGCCTTACTCAGCGGTATCACCTGGGGAACTGGGTAGCTCTAATACATTAGAAACAGTAATTTCAAACAAGAACTAACACATGGAAAGGAGGAAAAGAACAGGATGTACTGCAGGAGAATTTTGAATACTATCTGTACGCAAAGCAGTAGTGAAGCTGGAAAATCTTGCTCCCCATTAGTACATGTCACTTCTTTGGTCACCAGAAGCTTCTTTCTATGACTACTGAAGTCAGAACTATGAATTAAGTTACATACAAACTCTGGTGTCTCAAGAATGCATGAAGTAACTTAGGAAAAAAACATGTAAAGGTTAGCACTAACTAGAGCAGTAGGTATATCATGGAAGCATAATTCTCACATCCTGACAAATTCTGATGTCAGAAGGGAAGAGATAGCGTGAAGATCACAATGTATAGGATAGATCAGATTCTTCAACAAAGTCTGAGTGATCTGTAAAAGAGAGTATGTGGTAATTGCACATCTGTGCCTTTCCAAGGCTGTATCCTGATCTGCTTCCCACTGCAAGGTCCTGTAAGTCAGAACTCAGCTGCTTGGTTTAAACTTTGATCTGCCAGCATTGCTGGTATTTAGGATGACAGAACGAGTGAGGAAATTATGCACTGAAACTCTGCTAAACAGCCACTTTAGCTACAGATACATTCCTTCTCCCCAACCACATAATCAGACATATATGTCCCATGATTTAGGGAGAAAAAAAGAATCATTAAACTGCCTCATGGGTAATAGTAACTTTTAAATTAACATTTCAGAAAATCTCCTGATTTCAGCATGACTTTGTAGAGCAGGCTAACTATAAATAGGACTGTCAGTGGCAGAACTGCCCTTTGGATCTCTTTAAGTACTTTATCTTCTCCTTGGTGTCTGTGAAAAAGAGCAATTTATGTCTGAGATGCTCCTTTGATATATTTGAGATGCCTTTACCAGAAGGTTTATTAACAAAAAGGTTTGTAGCTATTTGAGAATAGAACAGCCATACAGGAAGTAGAAGAGTGAACTTAGTTAAATCCACAAAACTGGCATTCATAATGACAAAAAAATGTCATGATAGCTGGCAAATGCCTAGAAATAATCTCCAAGATAAAAAGGTAGTTGATGAGGGACCTTTAAACTCAAGTAAATCATATTGCCTCCAGTGGTCTGAGCAGAATTATGCCCATTATCATGTGAGAATCTGGTCTGATTTTTCTTTTTAATATTATCTTTTACAAATACTAAACTCTTTTACATAAGAACTTCTGTAATGAGACAGGCCAAATATTTTTTAGCTTAAAATGCTATTGCAGTAGTGAATGGAGTATGCTCGGGAAAACAAAACAACAACAACAACAACAACAAATCACATTTAGACAGAAATTTAAGGTACTCTTTCACATAATCACAGAATCACTATGGTTGGAAAAGACCTTCAATATCATCAAGTCCGACCATTGTCTAACTCCACCAGGGCCACTACTACACCATACACTTGAGTACCATATCTAGATGGTTTTTAAAGACATCCAGGGATGGTGATTCAACCACTTCCCTGGGCGGTCTGTCCCAGTCTTTGGTAACACTTTCAATACAGAAGTTTGTCCAACCTAAACCTCCCCTGGTATAACTTGATGCCATTTCCTCTCATCCTATCAGTTGTGAGAAGAGACCAACACCCACCTTTCTCAGCTCCTTTTGGGTAGTTCTAGAGAGCAATAAGGGCTCCCCTCAGCCTCCTTTTCTTCAGACTCAACAAACTCAGATCCCTTAGCTGCTCCTCATAAGAATTGTTCCCAAGACCGTTCACCAGCTGTGTTGCTCTTCTCTAGACACGCTCCAGCACTATGTGTTTTTTATACTGTGGTGCCCAAAACTGAACACAGTCCTCAAGGTGCAGCCTCATCAGTGCCAAATGCAGTGGAACAATCACTTCCCTTCTCCTGCTGGCCACACCATTTCTGATACACCTGGATTCTGTTGGCCTTCCTGGCTACATGGGCACACTGCTGGCTCATATTCAGTGATTATCAATCAACATCCACAGGTCCCTTTCTGCCAAGTAGTTTTCCAGTCACTCCTCAATGCTGTAGTGTTGCCTGGGGTTGTTGTGACCTAAGTGCAGGACTTGGCACTTGGCCTTGTCGAAGCCCATATGATTGGCTTTGGCCCATTGATTCAGGCTGTCCAAATCCCTCTTCCTACCCTCAAGCAGATCAACACCTAACTTGGTGCAACTACAAACTTAATGAGAGTGCCCTCTATCCCCTCATTGAGATCATTGATGAAGATGTAAAACAGGAGTAGCCCCAGCACTGAACCCCAGGGAACACCACTTGTGACCGGCCACCAACTGGATTTAATTCGATTCACTACCACTCTCTGGGCCCAGCCATACAGCCAGTGTATGCAGCACTCCATGTATAGGGCAGACAGTTTTTTTTTCATGAGGATGTTGTGAGGAACAGTATCAAAAGCTTTACTGAAGTCCAGGTAAAAAATCTACACAGCCTTTCCCTCATCCACCAAGCAGGTCACATTGTCATCGAAGGAGATTAGGTTTGTTAAGCAGGACCTCCCCTTCATAAACCTGTACTGACTGGGCCTGATTGCCTGGTTGTCCTATACGTGGTGTGTTATGGCATTCAAGATGATTTCTTCCATGACTGTCCCAGACACTAGCATCAGACTGACTGGTAGTGTCCCAGATTCTCCTTCTGGCTCTTTTGTTAGCTTCCAGCAGTAAGAGATTTTGGGCTTTCCTGATCTGAATTTCAATATATCAAAGTAAGTTTGCTATTTATTCACTGTGGCTTTCCTCAAAGTACTCGTGCATGTGGTCAATCATTGTTGAGTACTGACATGATCATAGAATGGACTGGAAAGCAATTTAAAGTTCATCTAGTTCAAATCTCCCTGCCATAGGCAATGACACCTTCCATGAGGCCAGGTTGTTCAAAGCCCCATCCAAGACAGCCTTCAACACTTCCAGGTTTCAGGCATCCACAAACCCTCTGGACAAACATGTTCCAGTGTCTCACCACTCTCACAGTGAAGAACTTCTTCCTTATATCTGATTCAAACTGACCCTCTTTCAGTTTAAAGCCATTACCCCTTGACCTATTACTACATGCCCTTGTAAAAAGTCCCTCTCCAGCTTTCTTACAGACTTCTTTTAAATACTGGAAGGCCAGTATAAGGTCCTCCAAGAGCCTTCTCTTCTGTAGGCTGAACAACCCCAATTCTCTCAGCTTGTCTTCATAGGAGAGGTGTTCCACTCTATGATCATCTTCTTGACCTTTCTCTGGACTTGCTCCTCCTTATGCTGGGTACCCCAGAGCTCAATACAGTACTCCAGATAGGAGTGATATTTTTTGAGATCATAGTGACTAAATTTTTTTTCCCGAAAAACAATTTTGGAACATGTGAATTTTTTCTTCCTTCATGTACATTACTTTGCATTTACTGTCATTTAATTTCAGCTCTCATTTAATCACTCAGTCATTCTGGCTAGACTCTTCTGCAGCTCTCCAGAGTCACATCTGATTATCCCAAATAATTCTGTAATTTTGTAATATTTAACACCCTTGTCAATTCAGTCTTCAATCCTTTTCACTTCACTGAGAAATATGACAAACAGCAGAGTTTAGCTATCAGAAATGATAGCTTTCTTACATCTGAAAAATTATCATGTTATCCTACCCTCTTTTTCCTAACTGTTAAACTTCTGTTAACCCACAACAGCCACATAATTGTTCGGTTTCCTTTGGTTAGAAGCAGCATATAATGAAATCTAATCACTTGGTAGAAAAAAGTAATAAAAAATCCAGAAACAATATTACATGTTTTGGGATCAATATGAACTGTCATAGATAGCTTTTCACTTCTTAACCTATTATTGTGTTTAAATTACACAAAACCAAGAAAATGTAAGCCAAAAATATCAGAAATACAATAAAATCAAACAGATGTTCTAAAGAGAATGATTGTCAGCTTGCAAGGAGAATCATTTAGAATTATATGATATTCCTTAGTCTGCAGACATTTCTAAAAACAGCTGATAGAACTGGTTTAAAGCATTGTAAATGCAGGCAATAAAGGGAGAAGTTCATTCCTAGATATGTGGTGGGTATTCTTCCTTGGCAGGATGTGATGCTTCAGCACTACCACCAAGATACAGCACACACAATATTCTTTTCAGCCAAAATCTGTTTTATAAACCTATTTTTCCTAAGACACATACATGTCTTGATTTATATATACTATTTAAAATTATGTAACTCCGTTGATGTTAAAAAATACCTCTCCCTTGTCCTTGTTGCCATAATGGTGTGACATGAGAGTCCTGCCCACAAAACAAAGGACAAGGTGAACCATGCCGAAGTTTTAGGATGCTGGAGTAAATGTCAGCAGTTTCTGCACTCCTTGCAAAGACTCTTGTTGATTCAAGGGCTCTTTTTTTGTTCAATTTTCTTTTGTTCTGAGAAAGAGAGAAAGAGAGAAAGAGAGAAAGAGAGAAAGAGAGAAAGAGAGAAAGAAAGAAAGAAAGAAAGAAAGAA
>JAAGNO010030449.1:52270-71153 GCA_033439905.1 Ceryle rudis
AAGAAAGAAAGAAAGAAAGAAAGAAAGAAAGAAAGAAAGAAAGAAAGAAAGAAAGAAAGAAAGAAAGAGAAAAAGAACCCAGTGAGAATTCCCCAACTGTAGTAATCTGCTTTTTTTCCACCTCTACTCACTAGAAACATAAGAAAAAAGTTACAGAAGTAAACAGGCAACATTCTGCATACATCTTTTCCGCTTCATTTCCACACATAGAATGTCTCTAAAGGTCTTACTGTGATTTAACATCTTAGAAAATAGGGAAATGTTGAAGGATTTAAAGAGAAAATTGAAAAATATTATTTCAAAAAATGGGTAAGAAGGCAGCACTGAAAGGCCAAGGTCTACATTATGAACTGTATATCTGTTCAGAATGTACTTCGTGAAACCATTAATATTTCACTCTTCTGGTTAAACATCCACTACTAAAAAAAAATTAAATTAAAAACATGTATTATATAACCGTAGCATAAAACATGTTCACTTGCATCTCTCCATTTAAGTGGCAGAACACAACTGCTTTTTCCATGAAGCATATGTTACGGTTCTCATCAGCGACACCCTACATGAGCATCGCAGTGCAGTTGTCAAGGAATAATCAATTAAAATTACATATATAGTCTGGAATAGTGCCTGGCACATATTTGCTACCATGAGGGAAGATACCAGAATAAGTTTGGAGTTCTGCTTTAGTGCCTTCATCACAAAACATAGTGGTGGTTACTTGTGCTAATCTATTAAGACACAGCAAGTTTATAAAAAAAAATGTTTTGCATGATTAAATCATTTAAAGAGTGGCTTTTTTAGAACGTGAACATTCAACATTCTTTGTAATTGCAATGAATAAAGTAAAAATTTCTGAGATATTTTATAATCCCAGACATTCTCTCTTTCCACTTGTAATTACTCACATAGGCACTGGTATTTTTGTTTGCTCAAAGGCCTATAGCATCACAGCATGCCAAGTAACACCCAGGCAATCCAAAGTGGTTGCTGTGGCATTCATTCAGTTAAATCTCAGGTTTCGCTATTACCAGTGTTTACAGCTCCTGCCTTACAGGTCTGGTCTCTATTTTCATGAAAACAGGAAGTCCCCCAATGACCATCTATGGATGGCTCAAGGAAAAGATTATGCCATATGTCTGTCTGGATGGTCCCCTTGGAGTTGTCCTTCCTTCATTTTTTTCTCTCCGGATTCTTGTATTCAGTATTGTATTTATCAAGCAATGATGAATCTGTTCTTTCTTAATTAATTCACATAGAGTCTACATTGTCCTCTTGGTGATCAAGTCTATATATTATGAAAAATAAGTGTTTGCTTTAACCATGTCCATATAAATTCAGTGAGTAACCACTGTCTCTCATTTTAGAAGAAATGGTGAATTACTGCTTTCTTCCACCTTTCTCCAAATCACTCTTGATTTCAGAGCTTGTTGTCATTAAGTGCCTCCAGTCCCTTCTTTTCCATGTCTATCCAGTCCACTTGGACAACCTAGGAAGTGGCTAATGAGATCTGTGTATGCTGATTGTGCTTTTAAAAGAAACTCTCCAGATAATGCTTATCATATGGCTTGTCACCCATTGCTTTCATGTAACCAACAAATCAAAGAAATTTATTAAAATAATTTTGTAGCAATGTATGGTTCCAGTAACGCAAGACACCCAATGATCTAATTTTGAAGCACTGATACCCATGGCAATATGCAGCATGCAAGCAACCATTCACTAGTTGCAGACATACTCTCCCACTTATGCTGAACTTCAAACTTCCTTTTCTCAAAGAAAATGTTTTGAAAGTGAAACCCACTTGACTAAATTAAGACATATTTAGCAAACTATCTTAATCATTAATCAGTTTGCAGTTTTACCCACTTGTGCATACTCTGTGTAATAAACATTTATCAAGCTTTTCTTTTTTATATCATGAATGCTGCTAATGTGCTTTGAATTGCTCAGAGAAAATTACATATAACATTTGACTCCAAATTACATTAATTGCAAAAATCTAGATCTGGAGGTTTTGTGCTCTGGGTTATTTTTCCCCTTCCTACCAAAACATTTTGAATCCCTGTGTTAATTTCTTTTGGGTATCAGCCTATAAATTTAATTGAATTGATAAAACTTTTCAAATCACATCTCAGAAACGTCTTGCTTAAGTAATCATAATTGTGAGTTATAATAAAATATAATAATAAGAATATTCTTTTGTCATGGATACTTTATCTTACTATATATGTTATCATAAAGTACCATATACATAGGGTAACAGCAAATGCAGCAAGTACATGTTATTCAGTGAACAGATGAAACCTTTACTAGATGTACACAGTAACACTGAATAAGTTTCTTCTGTTTGTGACTTATCATCAAATGGATTTTAGCTTTTACAAATATATTCATTATTCAAAGAAGCCAGGAAAGGCTGGAGTGAGTAGGCATGTTCCCATTGATTCCTACCCATTTTCACTCAAAACCTAAATATATTAGTTATAATGTAATAGTTATATTAATTAATATTTCATATTAAAATTAAAATTGGGCATTCAATAGATATATTTGAAATACAACCTTTATGTTACCCATATTTTTTAGTGTTTTCCACTGTACATTTTAGAGGCTTAACAATAAAAATATTTTCTATTCATAATAAAGCTGATATACTCTCAGCAAAAACTTTGATGGTAATATTTTTAATTTTCTTTGTCCTTACCACAGCTGTTTGGGTGTTTTGGTTCTGGTTTGGGGTTTTTTTTGCTAGTCAATTAAGGCAGAATTCAAACTGTTTCCTAACCACTGCATCATGTGCTTTTAGTTCTCACTACATCATTGTGGAGCCCCTAAAGGTATATAGATGTCTCCTCTGCACTGTGACAGTGTGACAGTGTGACAGATCAGTGGGAGCTACTCAGACTGTAGTATAATGGTCACTTAAATCAACAAGAGTTCTTATTAACTACTAAGGGCAATGGATCAAGCCCTAACTTACTTTCACATTGCAAATATTTCTGAAGGAAGTTCACACAAACGCACATAGTAATGACAAGTCATATGAAATCATGATTGGGAATAAAATATTTTGTGTGAAATATATAGAAAATAAGTGAGAAGGTTTGCTAGTATTCCATTAAATTCACATTTTTCCTCTGAAGAAATAAATATTCATCACTATGTACTTCTAATATTAAAGTGTATTATATATGTTAGAATTCACAATGTTAAAGCATCTATGTTAATAAAAATCTTCCATAAAAAGATATCATCCCAAATAAGGGAATATTTCCTTTTCTTTTAAGATTGTCAGGGACAATATAAGCACTCATTTCTTATGCAGATATTATGTAATCTTTAGGAACAAATCAGTTTATAGAATATATGTTCATTTGTATCAGTTGGGTTACTCACTGTCTACATCATATTTCAGTATGGTATTCACAGATATTCATTGAAAAACAGAGAAACATGATTCTTTTATTTCACAAAAATCTATGTGTAGCTGGGTATCAGGACCACAACAAGGATTCAGAGGTAGTGCCTGGGAAGCAGAATCTTGTTGGAGGAGGAGAGGAGGTCTGTAAGCACACAAAACAACACCAGTATAAAATCTTCTCTTCCAAGGACAGACCCCCCCATCTGCCCGCCAAATATTGGTGATGTCCCTGAGCAGATGCTGGGGCCCAGCTGCTGCCCATGGCAAGGCTACAAAGAGTACAGAAGTCTGCTCAACCTGCTAATTACAGCTGAGTGCTTGACATCAAATCAGAAAGTCCAGAAAACACAGAAAAACTGCAGTTCCATACAACTGTACTTGCTGTCACTTAGGAAATTTCAATTTTTGAAATTGCATACAAAATACATATTAAAACTCTTTTAAGGGTAAAGGCTAAACACCTGAAATGAATATGTTGCTGGGCATTTCGGTGTACTGAAATAAAAGGCTAATATATTTTTCCTCAGGGGTTGGGCCTGTGCAGCCTTGTGCACCAACAGAGAGAACAAACAAGGTGGCAACAGCATTTTGGAAGCCCTGCTGAGCTTTAGTTCTGCTCTAATACAATATTTAGTGTTCACCTTGTAATCTGAGGCTTGAACATCATGTCAGTCACAGAAGGTTAAATCAGACCCAAGTTCACTACTTACTTAGAGAACTTAGAATCCCCAGAGACTTAGAGAAGTCTTTGGGGATTTTGCCACTGAGAAGCACAAGGTGTCACCTCTTGGTCGGATGCACCATACAAAGAAAGTAGTCTTTATTCTCCCATTCAAAACAGAGATATTAAATTAACTGATAAGATCCATCTTTGTGGTGGGATGCTCTGTATGTCACTAGCCACACTAAACATCTGGCAAAATGGTTACCTAAAAAAACCCCCAGTTACAACATGCCTTTTAATCAAACTGAGAGAATTCAGTTATACAGCACAGCCCGTGTATAGAATTGAATATTGATTACTTGATTAGAAGTAATCTAAACAAGTAACTCTGAAACTAAATGTCCTGTGGATTTGCGAAGTGAGTCCGTGTGACATCTGGACAATAAATTTCCAATTTGTATCATTTTGTGTAAACCAACAAAATAAAATTTAAAAAATACAGAAATTGTTGAGTTACTGTGTCTTTAGAGGCATGCTCACAGTAAGATTATTTTTCTATCAGGGTGGAAAAAGAACAAAGAATATGCAGCCATCCTCACGTAGGGGAGTCACTGAATCTTGTTTTGCATTTGGTTGAGCACCATAATTACAGGTGATTGCTTCAATTGATCAGGTGCAAAGACATCTTGTGTATTCCTCTCCAACACACTCAACCAAGCCAGTATTACTCTACAAAAATTCTTCAAACAGCATCATAACAGTTGTACATATGCAGAGAAAGAAAAATAAGCTTCTTTGGACAAAATAAATCCCTGAGTATTTACAAGTCCAGTTCAAGTTTCAGCCAAATTTAGCAAAACATATTACAGAAACTAAATTTGAACACCCAGAAAATTCAGGAGTGTGCTGAAAAGACTTTTTTTAGCATTTTTATTAACTGTAACAATGTTACTCTATATGAAAATGAAAGACATTGTACTGTGGAAATTTTAGGAAAACTTTTATCTCAGATTTCAACTATTTAAAAAGGGAAATAAATTGCTTCCTTTTTAAACTTAAAATTGGAGTATTGAAAAGCAAAAATATTTTGTGATTTACATTTTCACTGCCTACTTCCAATGGAACATTTGGCATTCTTTATGTAAAATTAAGTTTCATTCCTTTCCAAAGTGCATATATATTTTTAGTTTTAAAGGAATTTATTTTATATTTATATTGTCCCAAAGTTGACACAGTTTTATGACATAAAGTTTCTTCAAGGCCTAATGTCTACTGATGAAAATAGGTATCAGGAAACAAAGAAAAATTGAGCGTAAATGGGAAACTGATGAGTCTGAGACTTCCTTCTTGATTGATCTATATCCCTGCTCCCCCCAACCCTACACTTCTTCTCACCCATTCCCCACATTCAGTTTATTTTATACTTTTATCAGTAAATTAAACAAAGCCATTGCCACTACATTTCAGTTTAGTTTAATTTCTTAGAATAAAGGGCCAAAGTATTTGTTTAAAAATATTGAGAAAATATTAGTCCTTAATGTGTAAAAATTATATCCTGACTGCATGAATATAAAAATCAGGACTTTTTTTTTTTTTCCCATCTCCTTCCTTTTAACTTTTTTAACATCACTTTCCAAATTACATCACACAGAATTTGTACCTCCTACTGATATGTTGCACCTGTGTTGCTGAGTATTTACATACAATTTTTGGGGTGTGAAAATTTCCTTGAACTTGTAATTACGCAAGCATATATATGGCTGAGAACAAGGTTTCAGAAAAAAATTACAAGGTGTGTTATAAGATGAATTAAATTGTTTTTTAAAGTTGTAAGTGCAGAAGTATTGATACACAAGTATCATAGAATCATAGAATGGTAGGGGTTGGAAGGGACCTCTTGAGATCATCACATCCAACACGCCTGTCAATGCAGGAACACCTAGGGCATGCCACACAGGAACAGATCCAGGCAGGTCTTGAAGGTCTCTAGAGAAGGAGACTCCACAACCTTTCTGGGCAGCCTGTTCCAGTGTTCTGTCACTCTCACCATGAAGAAGTTTTTCCTCATGTTGAGGTGGAACTTCCTGTGTTTCACCTTGTTACCATTACCTCTCATCCTATCACAGGGCATCACTGAAAAGAGACTGTCCACTTCTATTTGACACCCACCTTTCAGATATTTATAAACATTAATAAGATCCTCACATTAATAAGACCAATATTTCATTATATTTTCAAATTATAACCATTTTTGAAGCTAGAATGTCTAGCTTACTTTTACTGTCTTACTAAATGTTGAGACATTAGGCTTACGGATATGTTTATATGTAATTTTTAACATAGCCATGAGGATTTATGGGCACTTCTATACTGAACAGAATTCAGAGTTTTGGACAAGGGACTCATGTTTAAATTAGTGAAAACTGAGAACACTGGAGAAGACAATCAAGTGACTACTTTTCCTCTGTATGTTTCAAGGCAGGAATATTTGCAGAGTCCCATCATGTTTCTACACCATTCCTATCTTTGTCTAAATCCATGCTGGCTCTTCTCATTAGAAGTTTTAGAAGCGTCTCTTACTATGATACTACCTCTATAACAGTTAATTTCTTCTTTATAATACTTACTACACTTTAGTCCTTGAACTTATTTCCTAAATTTTGAGCATTGAAATTCTATTGCCACCTGGAGCTGCCTGCTGCTTCTTTTATTTGATAAGACAGAAGTCTGGAGAGTAGAAAGTCAGTAATAGGAGCTCTACACTTTGATGTAGTTAAAATTTAAATTGCTCCCCAGAGACAATGAGTTATAGAATTGTACTTCAGAACAGTACTTATATTCTTCCTTTACAATATGATTAAAATACTTCTTCCTATTAATTAATGAGATAGATCTAAAAAAAAAAAAAAAAAAAAAAAAAAGGGGAAAAAAAAAGGACTCTGGCAGCTACAGTTTAGGTTGTGCAAAAGATAACTTTCAGCCACCTGTTCCAGACAGATTCCAGAAATGTGCGTTGGTTGCCTGGGCTTGGGGAAATTGATATGCCCTCTGGTGAATGAAAGGGATATTTTGGCTCTGATCAGGGTGCCAGATGGATGCCAGCTGCCAGAAAGGTGATCACTAAGGTTTGACTGCAATCCTGTGGCACTTTAGAGGGAAAATGCTTTCCAGTGCTTTCTAGTTCCAGTCAAAATTTACTTTCATCTTTGATTTGATCTGTTGTAGTACAGTGAGGATCTCCTAAGAGGTGCAGGCTTGAGCACCCACATAAAGAAGGGCAAGGACATGGAGATCTCACATCCACCACAAGTTGGTGGTAGCACTACATGCACTATGTTCTTGTGTAAGAGTCACATGCATCATCACCAACTTTTCCCTCTAGCAGCTTTGCCTGAAACACAAAAATGGTTGTCAGCTTCCCCATTCTGCTTCTGTACACTCTTTCTAACAAGCAGTGTATATTCTGCTACCTGCTTTCTTTTAGTAGTCAACACCCCACAGCCCCACCCCACTCTATGTGGCAATTTCTTTTGTCTAAAGATGCTTGTGCTGTGAGACCAACATGAACTGACAACCATCAGTATTGCTTGTTCTGAGCTGGGGACAGATCATGTGATAATATAAGCACCATAAATATGATAGAAAAAGTGCACAATGACAAACAAATACATGCATTAATACACAAGACAAAGAACTTTAAAACCAATAACATTGCATTTAATTTGGGAGGAGGATTGATCAAAGAATACGAAATTAATCTGTTGTGAAAAAAAATTAAAAAAAGACATTAAAGAAGAACTTGTGCAGTGGATCAAGAGATACTTCGGTTTAAAATATTTTGTCTCTATTGGCCAGACATACAGACTTGAGAACAGCTCTCCAGTACATACATTTTCTGGGTTTTATTTTTTGTCTAGTCTTTTCACTTTCCTTGTAGAACTTAACTGTTCAGAAGAATGACAAAAAAGGACACCCAAATGTACACATCTGATTAATTTTAACCCCCTTCATTTTAGTCGACATTTTACTTTTACAGACAAAAATTTTGAACTTCTGTCAAAAGTTTCCCTTAAAATTTTAAGTGATTATTCAACTTAAAGAAAAATTACCAAGTGGAAAGAAAGCTAACCTATCTAATTATTCATAAATGAGAAAATAAACCTTGACACAAAACCACAGGTCATATTGGAAGTAAAAAGAACATGTTAGAAATTGGACACGTCTATCTCAAAATGAAAGTGACACTTTTCACATTAAATTAAAAGTAGGATTTGTAATCATCTCTGTAATTTCCAAGTAACAGTTTAGTTATAAACTAGAAGCAGTTTTGAAGGACTTCTGCAGCAAAAATTACAGACTGTATAAACCCTGTATTTTTATCATAATTGCAAGGTACAGAAGAAAGTGCAGTCATCAAGCAGCAAGGATAGAGGGCTCAGTGGAAGAGAGGCAAGTGGCAGTTAGAACATGAATAGGAAGTTCTACTTTCAAAGAAAGCAGCAATAAAAATGTCTACAGGTGTCTGGAAGCAACTGAAAGCTCTGAGTCTGATTTTGATATTTTAGATGATGAATCAATCCTACCTGTCTTACAAAAACCTTTCTTTTAACATATGCTCAGTCATTTTATGTTCCATTTTTTTCAGCTATATTTTTTGCCTCCTTTTTCTGTTTATTCTTCTCAACTGCATATCATAGTATTTTTAAAAATGATCTTCCCACACAGATTTGGGACCCTTCTTTACACACATATTCTCAGATGAATCCTGATGACCTTAGAAGGGGGATGTTGCTCAGCAACAAATGCAGTAAAGTAATTAAGAAAATAAGCCAAATTTAGACTCCATAATTTTCATATTTTAATGAGCAAACAACACAAATATATAATATGCAACAAACAACTCTGCTTGAAATGGAAATATCAAATATTGATATATGTATTTGAAAGTATCAAGAACTGTTTTTAAATATAGTTAGCTTAAATAGTGAGATATTACTGTCATTACTTTTGTCTGGAAGCCTCATGAATGTCTGCCCAACATCACTGGACCGAAAGGGTTAACATGTATCTGGATAACCCAAATTTAAATATATTAGTGATAACTTTGGATAATGCATTTTCAACTAATGAATAAAGTACTTTCTGATTTGTGGCAATCTGTAGTTCTTGTCAACAGACCTTGAAAAATGGATCGCGACTGTAAAGTAAGGTTATAAGATCTAACAAACTAACAATGCTGCATTTCCATGGTTTGACTGTAGTTGGCTTCAGAGTGAGGAATATCAAGATTGCATGCAACCAGGCATTCCCACCACAGCAAAAGTGCCTCTGAGGTGCAAAATGCACTAAGGAGAAATGACATCTAGATATCCATGTTGTCTGACCTATCTGGCATCTGCCAAACAGGACGACTAATTAGAATTTGGGAATAGTTACTTGAGAAATAAGTTCTTCATGAGAGAGGCTAGTGTCTCATGTTTCATTATCCCAGTGATTGAAAACTGCATTTGTAGAGGTCCCAGTGCACTAGCAGTCTGCAGACGCTATATTCCAATATTATATTATATTGTTGATCAGTATCTCCTTGAAGGACTACAGACTGTCAGTTTCTATCATGCTTAATATGTTAGGAGAGACTTTTAATTAATGTGTTAACATTGCCAGCAATATTTAGCCACTAAAAGAGATCAACAGAAGAGAATAGGAATCACAGTTTTAGGTTCAAACATGATTTCTCTGTTAGGACTCAGAAACTAGCTTCCCTGTCAATGTGATGTATTTGAAAAAGTTTCACAGTAAATTATCTCAATTTTTTCCACCCTTAAAAGGCAGAAGCCCATTAGTTAATTGATTTACTAAGACGTGTTGTATGCACTCTACTGAAACAGACCTTCAAAATTGTTTAAGAAATTGATCTCTTATATTTCATAATTCTATCCTATTATACAAATCCCAGCTTTTGGTTTAAGAGAAGAGTTGTTCAAAGTAGATAGCACACTTATAAAATGCTTATGAAAGACCTAATTGTTTCAGTTTCCTGGAAAAGAAAAAGTAAAACTTTTTTATCCATATCTGGCATAAAGAAACCATTTTTATGTGAATATGTAACATATGAAAGTTATTTAATATGTTTTTTTTCCTGTATTAATGAAAGAATTTGACAAGTTTCATTACTGAAATTTTTACTTTTACACACTCACAGCAAAAAACCCACTTATAATGTATTAAACTTTCTAAAATCTGCATGAAGATTTTGATAACAACTAGAAATAAAGCTAAAGTTTTCCTTGTCTGGTTTGGTTTGGGTTTTTTTGGGGTTTTTTTGGGTTTTTTTTTTTTTTGGTTTGTTTGGTTTTTTTTGTTTTTTTTTTTTTTTAAGTATCAGGTATAGGGATTCAAGTTCCTCACAGAATTAACCAAAGATAATCTGCTTTAAATTCTCACTTTTATCAAAACTACTTTGTCTATGCAGAGAAGCTGCTAGGACACGTGTTTTCTTAATTTGCTGAGCATCTAGCAGCTCTAAATTGACTAAGATCTAGTTAGAAGCTTTTTAAAAATCAGAGTATTTATTTTAAGTATTTATCATTCATGCTACATGATAGTTGGAATGGACTCCATCAAAGTTATTGGTCAAATATCATGTAGCATAGAAATCCCTAGAAATCCCATGGAAATTCCCCTGTTTTTTTCATGACCTTACATGGTTGTAGAAAGACAATAACTGCATCCTGGGAACTTGTTGCAAAGTTGTTATGAAACCACTGCTAATTATGAACAGCAAATACCACCATTCTGAGATATTTATAGGTCTAATTCAACTAATCACTAAAAGTTTTGACTCTCTGATAGTCTCTTACTGTACATTTTCTCATTTTTTAACTCTATTCTCCTGGCCTCCTTTCTATCATCCCACAATCTTTTGCCTTTATTCAGCAAGGGATCTATTTATATAAAAGGATTTTTTAAAAAAAAAAAAAAAAGGCAATGCTTTCCGATAAGCTCCATCGAAAATATTGGTTTGTACATGACCTACAATAGACCATGAATGTCCTTACAAGGCATGAGCACACATCCCCTTGTACAAATATATGTGCATCAAGACTCCTTTGCACAAACAAAAGCAGCAAATTCCAGTCACTCCTCAGTCCTAAAATTTTGACTTTTAGAGAAATTTTATGATGTGAACATGTAAAATATTAATTATTAACCTTTAGGCACTACATGATGTTATAAAGTGCAGGATCAATTTAAACCTCTCACACCTAATTTTTCATTGCATCTTCATTCCAGTTGAAGTTTAATATCATTATACCATCTGATACCTTTGTGTCCTTGAGACTTATAGGGCATGTTGACTGACCAGACAGGTATAAAATAATTTATTTCATTCTTCTTCCTTCCTCACATTTGGCTTTCCAAATTCCTTTTATCAATTCTTAATGCCTTAACAATAATTAATAGAGTCTGTGATTAGTGGCAGCTATGGATCTGACCAGAAGTTCCACCTAGATAATCTGTGACACATTCATTTTGATTCATGATGTTGTTATTCAATTACTAGGGTATTTATCATTCTTCCATCTACAGCAGTCTGTATTTGAAACACTTCTGTAGCACACAGCTCCTATAAAAGGTCTATCCTGAATCACTTCTAGGAACCATTGGGAAATGGGTGGTGATTTTACCGTACTCAATCATATCCTGAGTGGTTTAATACAACCGACAAAGTTACTATGTGCTCCAAAGATGCAAGCTCTAGTTTTATAAAAACAGCTCAATCCTTTTAGAATTATCATTGTGTTTTCAAAGACATTATTTTGACAGAAACATTTAAGGCACTGAGAGACAGACTGACATGATGACTAGAAAACTGATATGGTGATAGAGGAATGCTCACTTAAGGAAAAGGGGTATAGAAATTATGTTGCCCGTGATATTTTTTCTTTTAGGACCATGTTTTTTCCCCTGCTCTTAATCGGAATTCCTGGATAAAAGAAGAAACTGTTTTAACAGGAAACATATATCTTCAGAAATCAACAGGGGTATTTTTTTGACAGTCCATGAAAACCATGAGTAAGAATGAACACAGGGAAGAGTGCTGTAGAAGGAATGAGTGATCCAGCTTTTCCTAACTGTTCTAGGTCTTTCTATATGGATAATGATGATTCTTGGCTTCTTCCAAATGTTCTTTATGTTGTTTACTTCTCATTCACCTTATGAAATTATTAACAAATAAATCAGTCATAGTTCTTAGTATTTATAGCACACATCTGTGTTGAAGAAGAGTTTGTTTTTGTTTTAAAGATATGTTCTCAATGGAAAATTTTGAGTAACCTGATTAAGCTGGATCTTTAATACAAGAAAAAATCAGATACAGAAATCTGTTTGAGTCAAACTAAGCTGAAATTAGAAACAGAATTCAAATGCCTGATTCAATTCCAACCAGAGATGATTGCATTTATACATTCAAAATGTATACAGAGATCATTTGAATTAAACATACTGCTGTATTTGAGAATATATGATATATTTGAATTGCATATAAAAATGTACAAGTAACATAACAGTGAAAAACTGGAGAAGAAAACAGATTATGTTGAAATCAACAGCATAGTGATATAATGTCTGTCTGATATCTAGCATATTCTATCATCAAACTTTCTCACTAACGTGCAGAGGTCTCAGCATGTTAGCAGTCTGTTCTGGACAATATAGAAAATAAGATAGTGAGAGACATCAACAGACTTGAAAGGCTTGCTCTTTATGTAAAAATAAGATGTAACATATAGAGGAGTTGAAAGCTGAAAAGCTAAATTAATAAGTTCAAGAAAACAGCTAGATGCATACTTTAAAGTTTTAAAACACAAATAATTACAAATCCTGTATTAATAATGGCAAAAATCACAATCTGTCATCTGTCTGGCATTTCCTTTAGTCACATAGTAAAAGAAAATTTGGGATTAATGTCACCTTCTTGTGGGTACCTACAGCCACAGTACCTGGCTTGATTACTGATGCTAAGATGAATGTGAAAATACTCTTAAGATAATATGTCCTCTGAGATTTCAGCTCAGACAAGTTTATTTATGCATACTTCTTACAGGATAAAGGTCTTGAAGAAAATCAGAAAGAAAAAGGTAGGAGAAAACAGAGAAGGATTTAAAAATAGTTTTAAACATGATCATGAAGATTAACAGATGTATACTATTAATAAAAAATAACATCAGAAACTCTTAGCTACTTCTATTTCAATCAAATAGGAGAAGCAGTTAACAAAACTGCTTAATAGGTAAAGTCTGAGAATCAGAAAAGTTTTTGATAGAAAGATTGCAGAACATAGTACCTTAAAAGCTCTATATTAAGTACACTGTTTCACAAGTTAATTAGGAAAGAAGAAAATCTTTGTCATATAAGTACTTTTAGATCTTCCATTGCGAGATTAAAAAAAAAAAAAAAAAAAGGATGTAATAATTTAAAATAACCATTCATCAGTATTTTGCAGGAATTGGGTAACTTGTGAGTAAGTTGTTAGGTGCAGTGCTATAAAGTACACTGAACAGAGTTAATAGTTAATTTCACTACTTAATTTCACACTTTATATTTCTATAGAATATCTCACTAAATGATATCAAGGAACACTACAAATCTACTTATGTCTCATCAACATAATTACGAGATGAAGATATTATATCACACTGTCTAATTTAGCAAGTGGGAAATTAAATTTGGGAAATAATACTACTTTTCCCTTGTTCATACATACTACATATAGGTAACATTAAGGAAAAACAAAACAAAACAAAACAGCACCAAAGAAGGGTAAACTTGTTTCTTTGCCTCCATATTTTAGAACATGTTTAGCATATGAAATAATGCCAGTTCTATTTTAAATTTTAGAATTAAGTTGAAATATGTCAACCAGATTAATATTAATTGGTAAGAGAATAAGAAACTCATCTCCTGTGTATGTTTCTACATAATTTATATCTTGAACATTTCTCAAAGCTAGCTTTGCATATACTCTGCTATGCAATCACTGTGCTCTACTACATGGACTGATATGATCTGCCAAACTTTGAACTTGTACCTTGCCCTCAACTCCAGAGCCTAAGACATAGGTAAAACTCCATCTTTAGGATATCATGGAAGCACAGTGACCCGTGTATATAAATTAAAAGAAAAATCCCCAAACAAATATTCCTGTGACCAGAACTGAAACTTTTCCCTGGTACAGAATATCAGAAACCCCAGTCCCCTGCAGAGCATCCTGCAAGCCATGTTTCTCTGATAAACCATGTTGGCTCCTTTCACCAGGAACCCCTGTGCATTGAAAAGAAAACATTAATATTTTTCACTTTGTTGTGTTCTTTTTATGTCTTTGATCTCAGTACATTTGCAGTATCTAAATACATTAGTCGGGTGACTGTGCTCTACAAAATATCTTTGATATAACCAGTATTTTCAGAATTACAATAAATCTACTTTTGATATAAATGTTTAAATTCCCATCCTAAAAATAATATTGAATAGTAAGTAAAGATATCAAAATTATAAACTCTTATTGAACTTCTGATGAGCACTAGAAAACTTACTTGTGCTTAATTTTATCACTTTTCTGGGACCAAAAGTACAGGTCCTTCACCATATTTTAATATTTCTTATTTTATATGAGATCAATACTAACCAATAAGGATCATATGTCTTTCTTTTATTTTCTAAGCTTGTTTCCATTTTCTCTACCCGAGCCATCAACATCTTACTGAAATAAAGACAAATCTGAAATAATTGAAAATTTTGCTTTGCTTAGATTCCACATTTTTGATACATCAGAGTAGATAAACACTATAAAACCCCCACTGCTGTTTTTAGGTGCAATTATATTTGGATATATATGGGAATGGAAGAACATAACAGTGTCTACACATGTCTTCATGTTACCATAGGGTTCTGCATCTATGTAGTGACCTTGTTGTGCTGTTGGTGACTTTTGACACATTCCTAGCTAAACAAATTTTTTTAAAAATTAATGCACATTTCAAAACAGCAGGAGATAATTAGCAGCATTAATGAGGCTGCTCATTGGATTCCACAACAATATCTTTCACAGCAGGAGAATCAGACTATTTGTGTGTCAGGGACACTTACCCTTGACATTTTCTAATTACTTTTTGTAGGTTTTCTTATCTCACCTTAACTTCCAGGAGACTCTGACATTGAAGCTGACCATTGTGGTCAGTGTATGCCATCAATTACAGGACAGCAAGGTTGCAAGACTATGTCAGACACAAAATGTCTTACTACTGACACAGGATCAATGTTGATCTTTTAAATAATTTATATCCCGCACTTGAGATCATAGAATTATGCCATTAAAAATATGTATTTTATTCAAACTCAGGTGTATATCAACAGTCAAGATCAAACCTACAGCTAGGCTCTTTATCTAAGCAAGTGCAACTGTGCCATACAAACACTTCATGGTCTCTCTTTAAAGATGAAAACATTAGGATTAAAAGCAAATTTAAGTGCTGTTTGAACATTTTTATAGGTCCTACAACATATTTTAGAAATAGACAAGATTTTTTTAGATTATTCACCCTTGACCTAACTCAGTTTCTTTGAGATTTGATAGGAGTTTTATCCTTTGCTTCAAAGAAAAATCAATTAAAGTATTGCTGAGTGCTCTTGAAAACTTTGTCTACACTGTCTGTCACTTTTCATAAGCATAACTGATCTATTTTAAATTAAAAATCAACAGCGTTTTCATGTAATGAAATAAGAAAATAAACTCCATGAAAAAAAATCTCATAGCTACATCACCATTTGGCTTCTCACTCCTTGAAGAAAAAGTGGATGACAAGTCAAGTACTAAGCAGAAATTTTCTTCTGACATCATGCACCTCCTCACCCTTTTCTCTACTTTCTATGTGCAGTGCTATTACAATTTCCATATCCACCTCTTGGCTTTACAGCCACTGTTACTGTCAATTATCATCTGTTGCCTTTTTCGTTTTCTTATCATTGTCATCTGCAAAACATCCTTGTTCCACGGGCATTTCTCTGACACCGGTGACCTGCTAGGCACACTGTGAGATTTTAAGGAAGCTATAATACAGTTAATAATAAAATAGTAAAAGGAATTATAAAGTATTTAAATGGTAATACTAAAATAATTTTGCTTCTTCTGTGTGATTCTCATTTTATCTGAGGTTTTTGTAATTAAATTTTCTCCCTAATAAACTAGTGGATTTCTTTCCATTTTTCCATATTCTGTTCACATGTAAGCAAAAATACATGTGGCGGAAAATGCCAGGAAGAACAAAAAAGAAGGTTAGATAACAGGATAGGAAGCACTTACAGTAAAATGCAATCTTTTAGTATCAAGTTATCAATAACATTTGTATTGTTGTGATACACTAAATTAATTACCTTTTTCTGAAGAACAACCTGTTAGAATCCAGAAATTTATTCTTTCCAGGACTTTTTAGACAATTACCCACCTCAAAAGACCCTGAAGTATACACAGTATGGACACAAATATACACATTGCTTGACTGACTCTTTCTACTCTTCAGCACTCCTACCAAAACTCCTACCAGCTAGTGCATATCAACATAACAAGGCAGAAAAGTACCTGCTGCCATATCTGCTCTGTGAACAGCAAGTGCTTTCTGATTTAGAGCTGCTAATATCAGAATCTTTCACAGATAAGAAGTTTCAGAAGCACACAAATTTAAAGAATGGGAACATCTGGCCCATTTTTTGGTGCGTATCTTTAACAAGAAGACCTCTTTGGTAAAGCGGTCACTTGAAAAGATTTCAAATGAGTGCATATCTTTCTTTTTTCTTCTGCATTATTGCAGCTATCTAATTATCTGAAAGAATGTATTTGTCTCCATGAGGGAAAACAACAGCAAAGATACGACAAATGGTATGGTAGTACCTAGGCTCACGGTTTCCTAGAGATATTTACCTGGCTTTAATAAAAGCACCTGATTTTGTAGCTGATTTAGTAAGAGCAATTTTATAGAGGAAGAAGGAAAGATGAAGTAACTACTACCTACTATGGAATTAGTGCAATAAAGGAGAAGGTCCCTTCTGAAAAGGCTTGTCCCATTCCCCACCTTTATTACAGAAGACTTACCACTCCTACCACGCACATCTGAAAGCTTCTAACTAACTTAACTTCTGAACTTCATTTGACACATGGTTGCAACATGCACTCTGATAAAAACAGCCTGGTGGCAAACATTCCTTCTCAATTCAGAAGGCACCTAACAGCAGACTACTTGTTTTTCAAAGTCATATTTCCCCTCCATGAAGCACGGATGCCATATTGACAAATTTACATTCCATTGAATAGACGTTTGTTTAATTTCTCAGTTTCCCAGAATGCAAACTGTTTCCTGAAGAAGCTGAAACTTAGATTGCTCCCTAAAGGGCAAGGAAAGTTTATGTGCTTTTTTTGTTTTGTTTCCCAATAATGCAATTTGTCTCTTAACACAGCAAGTGAAAGGATATAAGACAGATGGATTTTAACACATACACTCTCAGTATTTGATTTGGCCTCGACTCTTGCTTTACACATTCTGGGGAGAAAAGTTTATTTCTCCATAAGGAAGCATTATACTTTTCTTTTCCTGGAATTCTTTAAAAAAAGTATATCTAAAACTTTTATTAGCATTTTCCTCATATCTTTCATTGTATATAGTTTATCTGGTTATGCCAAAAAGAACCGGAGTACTATTTTGGAAATTCTAATAGCCAGGGAGCAGTCAGAGAATGCTATGATTTTTAAGACCACCACATGTAGTTTAACATTCTCTTTTTCTTTTCTGCAAATACATGAAAATCAAAATTACAGACTAAATTCCAAAAGCTAGCCCCATTGACATGAAAGGGAACTTCTGAAATTATTTCTATTGAATAAAAACTTAATCAGCATAATTAAGGCAATGCCAGACTGGCCATCCATTGATATCCTTTCTCATATTAATGAGTAATTTACAGTTAAATTTCACTATAATCAAGAGAAGTGCTTGTGCCATTGTCAGTGTGAATGGAAGTAAATTTGCCTTAGCTGTACATGGGTTAAAACACACACACATTACACACACAAACTCAAAGCATTACAAAGTCCACATTGAACTTTTGAAGACATCTAAGTTTGGACTCAGAAGCTCTCCCTGGAAAAGTCCAAACACTCCTTCGCTTTCCTTTGCCAGTACTGGGAACTTAGCAATGTCTCCAGAACTACTTTATCTGTCAATTAAAGTCATAGGTCCAAGTGCCTAAATTAGATACATCAAGTCCTTCCCATACTTGTAAAGGTGTTGAATTTTATCTTCTATATGTCCACAAACAGTTTTATTTCCTATAAATATCCCAAGGCAAATAGCCTTGTTAATATGTTAAAAATAGAAAAATGTAAGTGGGAAGAAAATTTCAGCAAGTAATGACATTGGGCCTATATCTACACAAAACTTAGTTCTGCAGGTGCTGTTGTTAACTTCTAATATGAAAATTAAAACCAGAAGCTTTTTTAAAAACAAATCTACATATAGGTTTATGAGTATTTTGTGGTGTATACAAATGTATATCTGCATACAAGCACACATATTCATTCCAGAGGTTTTTAAATTTGCAAGTATGAATGAATAATTAAAAAATGTTCACTTCCTTCAGGAAGATGATACATTCTCAGTTACTACAATGACAGCGGTATTCACAGGTAAGTACAGTCTAATAGGTATACCCATCTGTTAAAGGTCAGCAGTTCAGTTAGTACAATATAT
>JAAGNO010030450.1:0-28756 GCA_033439905.1 Ceryle rudis
CTGCCCCGGGGGGGCGGGCTAGAGCCGGCCGGGAGTGAGCCCCGCCGGGGATGCGGCCGGTGGTTGCGGGGCTCCCGGGCCCCTCAGCTCGGCGGGGATCCCGAGTGGGGCCGGGCGGGCCCTCAGTCGGGGTACCGGTGTGCAAGCGTCACGTTAGGGTGGCTGGGGGGGACCGTGCTGTCTCTAGGCTGCGGTGACCGCTGTGATGGGGCTTGTGAACATTTCCCGAGTGTAACTGCGGGGGCACAACACGGTCTGTCACTAGCGGGGACCCCACCCTACTGCAGCATCCCTGGGGACACCGCCATGGTGGGTTGTTGCAGCCAGTCTCTTGACCCGGTTGTGATTGGTGGCTGTGCTGACTCAGAGCAGGAGATCATCTCCATGAGCCTAGGTGGGCTGGGAGGACTGGGTCCCTGCAGAAAGGTGTGAATTGGAGCTGCAGCCCTGCCTGACACTCAGCGCTGGTCGGGGGGTGCGCCTGGGACAGCTGCAGCTGGCCCTCGAATAAGGGTTCGCTCGTGGCTGTAGGCTCTGAGCTGGGTTGTTCTCTGCTTGGCGGGTTTGGGACGGTGGCAGGGCAGGGTGGTGCTGCCCCAACCCCAGGGGCTGGCTAACCCCTTCTCCCGGGGGTGCTGAGTGCATCGCAACAGCTTTGTTCCCTGAGATTCCCCAGCACCTGCCAGGTAGTGCATCCTTTCCTATACCTCTGCCCTTCCCTAACCCTGGCCCTCCTGCCCAGTGTGAGCAAGCTGGATGAACACAGCTGTTCATGTTTGCTTTCTTTTAATGGGTTCCTGCATTTAAACCCTATATGGCACCAATTACTTGTTTACCTCTACTGCACTATAATGTTTAGTTCTTTCTTCTCTCCTCCCATTTCCTGGCAGAGATTTGTGGGTGGTCATGGATTCACTTCCCGTGCCTGTGGGACCACCGTGTGCTCTTGGGGCTGGTGGCACACAGGCGTGATTTCACATCACTGGTGACCGATCGTGACCAGGAGGGCTGTTTGACACAAGCCTTACCGTGTGTCCCTGCGGGCCATTGAGAAATGCCACTTTGTTCACACAGCACGTGCTACAGTGTTTGATCGTGTGGCATGGATCCAGCCGCTTCATTTTAGAGCAATTTAAATATTCTTGTTGCAGCTTTGCTAAGCCACCGTAGCATGCCATGCTTTGGCTGCAACTTTGCATTGATAAGGAATGATAAAGACCTTTAAACCATTTAGGGTTTTCTTAAACAGTTGGTCCGAGGGTATCTGGTAATCACGGTCTTGTCACATGGCACTGCAGCATTTCCAGTCTCTTAATTTGTGCTTCTAATAAGTGGTGGCCTTTTAACCAAACACTGGGTTCTGAGAAGTTTATAAAGGGAGGCTTGCACCTAAATGGTCCATGGAAGAGTTACTGGAGCTAAAGGCAAATTCTGCATCCCAGTTTCTTTATAAAAAGGCTGCTCTTGTCCCAGTCACAAGCATAAAGATAGAAACCAATTTCTACATATAGTGGAATAGAGAGGAGTGGGGAGTTTTCATGTGTGTGTTGTTTTGTTTGTTTAGGTTTTTTTGGTGGTGGTGGCTTGTGTGGTTTTTGTTTTTGGTGGTTGTTTTTTTGTTTGGTTTGTTTTGTTGTTTTTGTGTGGTTTTTGTTTGTTTGTTTGTTTTAAAGGGTTCCCCCTATAGAAGGACAGGACAATTAGGAAACTCTTAGACGTTATCAAGTGAAAGTGATAGGAACGAAATTTTGGCAGGCGTCTGAAATGCTGCTAAGTCTCCATGAATGAAGTGAGTCAAGTATAATATTCCAAGGGCAGCTTTATGAATAACAGGCTTGCTTGTGATGATTTCTTCTTTTGCTGTAGATTTTCTCTGTGACCTGGGGGAAGTTGCTGCAGTGCAGATTTTCAAATTGGAGTGCATGACTCAAGTTTAAAGCACTGAACTTGTATCTTTTGTATTCTTCAAGTCGTATCTAAGGATGAGACTGGAGATGTCCAGCTACCTCAAATGATATCTGTGTAATGGAGAGTATTCTGAGTTTGTGCCTCTTCCTAGAGATGTTGGTTTTAACAAGTTTGCATTGAAACTATGTTTATAAGGGCTGAATGTGGAGGAAAACCTTTTTTTTTTTTTTTTTTTTTTCTTGCCAGTGTGGCATCTAACTGGAAAGTTTGGATATGGTTTGCTGTTAGCACCAAGTAGTTGCTGCAATTAGAGACAGGTTATTAAAGAAAAGAAAATTAAGAGGTCACGTGGGGTACTCCCTTAGCAAGGGGCAATGAGCAAGATTTTAATACTCCAGGGTGGGTTTAGAAATTTCTCTCCTGGGGAAGGAGGGGCAGGGGGAGCTTGGTGGGGAAGGACTGGGAACAGCAGAATATGATGCCTGGTCAGGAGACATCTCCTTCCTCTAACATCTACAAGGTATTGTCTTGCCAGAAATTGAAGCTCATCCCAGGCTGGGGCATGCCATGGCAGAAAATTCAAAGTTATTTGAGCATTGCTAACCTCTTTTTGTCTTTTTCATTTTGTTCCCCTTTGCTTCATCCTGGATGTCTAAAAGGACAGTTGGAACCAATAAATGAGGTAAGTTAATCTGATGATTCACTCTCTGCTCTGTCTCCTCACTCTGTCCTGAGGGGATTGTCTTGTATTTTCTGACTCTTTACTGATGCCCTAGATATAAGTAATGCACCACAGTTTGGGCTGGTAATTTTATTTTATTTTTTGCAATGTTCAGATTTTGCTTATGGAAAAAACTGTGTGTTTTACTGGAGCAAAAAGAAATGTGCCTGTGGAGTCTTCTCTGCAATCTGTGTTCCTCAGAGGAAACCTGTTTGCGTGGTGTGATAGTGCCCTTGTATCTGCACGCTCATGAATACTGCAAATGTCTCAAGTGTTTTGGGGGATATCTATGGAGAAAACCTCACATGCTTTATTTCTTCAGCTTCTTAGGAACATTTCAAGATCATATACAATTGTAAAACAGTTCGACCCTGGATGTGCATGTGCTGTGCTCTTCCAGCTGGGTGTGTGTTGTCCCCTCTGTGACTACAGAGAGATGCCCTTTATTAGCAGTGCCCTTGTGCTGCTTAATGAGCCTTCTTACAAACCGCAGAAGTTGGAGCTGGCGTGGGTGGGAAATGGGCTGAGATTTGGTTTTCTGCTCCTCTTGAAGCAAACAGAGCTTTGAAGTGGAGAGAAGGCTGTAGGGATGACCTGGACGTGGGGCAGCAGCCTGTTGCCCCTCTGATGCGGTGCTCACACCCCATGGCTCTAATAGCAGAGCAGCACAGTTACAGGGATGCTGCCAGTGCCACCACGGAAACCTGAGGAATGAAATACTTTTCTGGGTCAAGTAACTTCTTTTGAAAAAAAAAAAAAAATTGAAGATTCTTCATTAAATTAATCATTATAGCAGAGAGAAGGCGTGTGGATAGTGTGCTTTTGCTGATCCATTTTATTGGCGTGTTTGTTGGGCTGTAATGCTATATGTATGTGGATCATACAAATACTATGTACTGATACATCTACAGGGATGAAATGTGTTTGTATTACTGTGTTAATTAAATAGGTCCTTGTTAGATTAAATCAGAGCTTTCCCACACCTTCTGTTTTTAATTCCTTCTGTTGTACATTTGCTGATCCATTAGTTTGTTGATGTGTGTGAAAGAATAAGCATGTTTCTACTCTAGCATATTGCTGTGCTGTAGTGTTTTGTAAATCACCCTCTTGCCAACCTACATAATAATAGATCACTACTAGAGGGGAAAATACCTGCGGTGAATGCTTATTTTCCTGTCTTGTTATGGCATCAGTGAAGTTGGGCTGATAACTGCATAGCACTTTGTTGATATAGATGGAATAAATATAGTTCTTAATGTTCTGTTGCAGAAACACAAACATAAATACAGCTGAATGTTATTTCTCAATAGCTATTGATGGGTTGTAACCTTGTACTTTGGTTTCCAATGGCTTCAGGGTCTACTCGCTAGAATCTCGGATCTCTTGCTCTGCCGGTGGACTTGTAGAAATTGTTGTCAGAAGTGTTTCGACTGTAGCTGTTGTCAAACAAATGAAGATGAAGTTGAAATCCTGGGACCTTTTCCTGCTCAAACTCCAGCCTGGCTGTAAGTTGAGATGCACAATTTCCTAGCTTTAACTGAGGAGTAGGGCTGCTCAGCTATGATGAGAGTATTGACATGAAATGATGGTAGGACATTCAGAGGATGCTACATAGAAGGGAGGAACTGCCTGTTGAGGGTGGGAACATAGGCTACTCAACAGCAAGGTGAAAAAAGGCAGCCCTGTTAGCTCAGATAGTAAGGTTAGTCTTTGTGAAACACTTTTCTGATGGGTAAGATAGACATTACTTTGTAAGCTAGCATAGCAAGCTGATAACTCGTTTAGCTGTGCACCCTTTTCTAAAGATGCTTTTCATCTTCAGTCCTGTTTTCTCTTCAAATGGACCAGCCCCTTGGAGCACTTCAACATAGCCAAAATGATGATGGGGTTGTTTTGAAATATTTTCTTATCCTAGCAGGAAGGTGATTATCATATAGGTAGATGAAAGGTGTACCTTGTAGTGCTGTAAATGGGGAGATGCATTTAAAGCTTCATTTAGCAAGGATTGATCTCCTGCATCATCTTAATACTCTTCAAGATTTCCTCTTGAATCATTAAAGAACAGCAGCAGCAGTGCCAGGCTTTATCTGGGGCTTTGATTAGCGAATTTGCAAATCTATTACAAAGAAAGTCAGTGAAGTCTTTCCTGGTTTACCCCTCCTTGTTTGGGAATCTGTAGCACAGAGGTGACCTGATGGAGGCATTAGTGAAACCAAGGAGAGAGCAGAAGTCTCCTGTCTTTTAGTGACTGCTCTGTTGGCTGGGCTTGTCTTCTGTGAGAGCAAATCATTTGATGGACCAGCTTCAGTATGTCCAGAAGGTGTGACACAGGAGATGATTATTTAGTGTGTCATATGATGCTCAGAAGTTGGTACCTAGGCACTGAGACACTTAATTTTATCTACTTCTGTGAGTATCTACTGTTGTTCTGTGCCAGGTCTGTAAGGTGCATGTCTTGGTGCTGCATGAAATAAATTCTCATGTTTAAGTTGTAGTCTTGTCTATATGCTCTTTTCAATCCATGTAGAATAGGATGGTAATTAATACTGAAGCAATAAAAATAGAGATGTTCAAGATGTGTTAGAGTGGTTTTTAAATATGAACAGCATTTATAAGAGTCTGATATATGCCCAGAAATGGATTCACCTGTAATTAATGGGAAATGGAAACAAAATCAATGCTAAATAGGGAAGTATTGCACACTGGAGAACACAGTGATGAGGTTGCAGTACTGGGCATAGAATGATTGCTGCAGGAACAATTGCATACTTGGGACACATAGCTAGGTTTGTGGTGAGGGGATGCCTCAGAGTTTCTCTGGTGTGCTGAGGAGCAGGAGGGACATGATGTGTGTTTGGGGGTGTGTGGTCATTGTCCCATGGTGTAATTGTCTCATGGTGTAGTTCTTGACTGCTGGATCCTTCTGTCTGGCTAAAGGAGCATTCTAAGTATTGGAGCTCCATTCTTTTGATCTCAAAACTCTAATGTATGGTGACTTTGCAGACAAGCTGGACTTTGCCACAGGCAGAGAACACGGAGACCTTTGGATTTATAAAATGCTCTTTCTGGCCCATATTGTTTTCCCTGACTCCTGCTCCATCTGAAAGCCTCTACAATGAGCTTACTAGAAGGGTCCTAAGCAGAAAAGCACAAGGTGCTCGGTGCGGGGAAAGCCCAATTCTTCAACCATGTTTTGCTTTATGCTGCACCTACTCATGCTAGCAGCCCTGGGTAGGGTCCTCAGGACCCCAGCCTAGATTACATATCCATCTTTCCTTCCGACTCCAGATGATCTGGTGCAGTTAGGGTCTCTAGTTCTGAGAGAAGGCAAGTTCCCAGATGTAATGCCTGAGAAGGGCAGCAGGAACCAAAGAAGAGGACACATGAGAGAAGGAGCTTTGCTTTATCAGGAGACGTGGATGCTGTGATGCCTTAAAATCACTCAAGTTATGATCTTCTCTGGCACTGTTGAAAATTCTGTGATCTCTAAGACATCTGTTAACACACACTGATGCAGAAGCTGGAGATCAGGCTTCACTTGCTTGAAAAAGCTGTTTGCTCCTCTTCTCAAGCTGATATGCACCCAGGGTGGTGCCAGGGAATCATAGAATGCCTTGGGTTGGAAGGGACCTCTAAAGGCCACCTAGTCCAACTCCAACATCCTTTACTATATAAAGTTGCTCAGAGCCTCATCAAGCCTGACCTTCAATATCTCCAGGGATGGGGCCTCCATCACCTCTGTGGGCAACCTGTTCTGGTGTTCCACCACCCTCATAGGTAACTTGTTCCTAACATCCAATCTAAATCTGCCCTTCTCTAGTTTAAAACTCTTCATCCTTTCAGTACATGACCTTGTAGACAGTCCCTCTCCAGCTTTCTTGTAGGTCCCCTTCAGGTACTGGAAGGTCACTATTGGGTCTCCCCGAGCTGCCTCCTCTCCAGGCTGAACAATCCCAACTCCTTCAGCCTGTCCTCATAAGAGAGGTGTTCCAGATCTCTGATCATTTTCCTGGCCCTCCTCTAGACGTGCTCCTTCAGGTCCATGTCCTTTCTGTGTTGAGGGCTCCAGAGCTGGATGCAGCACTCCAGGTGAGGTGTCACCAGAACATAATGGCAGAATCGCCTCTATCAATCTGCTGGCCATGCTTCTTTTGATGCAACCCAGGATGCAATTGGCCTTTTGGTCTGCAAATGCACATTACTGGCTCTTATCCAGCTTCTTGTCCACCAGAACTTCGAGTCCTGCTCTCTATCACCTCATTTCCCAGCCTGTGTTGATAGTGGCGATTGTTCTGGCCCAGATGCAAGACCCTGCACTTGCTCTTGTTGAACCTCATGAGGTTCACCTGGGCCCACTTCTCCAACTTGTCCAGGTCCCTCTGGATGACATCCCATCCTTATGGTATATTTGCCACACCACTCAGCTTGGTGTCATCTGCAAACTTGCTGAGGGTGCACTTAATCCTGCTGTCTATATCATTGATGAAAAAATTAAACAATACTGGTCCCAGTACAGACCCTGGAGGGACACCATTTGTTACCAGTCTCCATTGGGACGTTGACCCATTGACCACTACCCTCTGGATGTGACCATCCAGACAATTCCTTATCCACTGAACAGTCCACCCATCAAATTCAGATCTCTCCAACTTGGCAAGGAGGATGTTGTGGAGGAGCGTATCGAAGGCCTTTCAGAAGTCCAGGTAGGTGACATTCATAGCTCTTCCCTCGTACACTGATGTAGTGGAAGACGGTGAAGCTTTAAGCTTCCAGAGTGATTTTGTTGGAAAATGGTGAGGAAACCCAGAAATGAGTCACGTGAGGAGGGCAAAGAGAGCAGAGAAGATACGGAGAGGGAAAGGAAATGCAGGGGTGTGATTGAGAGGAAAGGGGGGGAGAAAATCGGCCTGTAGAGGAACAAGAGTTTGAGAGATGAAGAGGAAAGGAGAGTAAAAAGCAGGAGACAGAAACTGTATTTTGTTTGCTGATCAATAGGAGGGCTGCACTTTTTGTGTGTGCAGGTTTAATGTGGAAACAATCTCATGCAACCTCATCTGGCTCAGAATTTGGAAGCTGAAGAAGAATTCTATTTTCGCTGTGTTGATCTTTAACTCTTAAATCTGTATATGCTTTTTTTGAGATAAGAAACAATGGAGTTAGATGAGTGAGCTGAGGAAGAGTTTGGAATTGATCTCGGCATAAGGTGTTCAATGGCTATGGTTTTAAGTGCTCTGTGTATGCTAATTGACCCATGTTAGATTTTCTTCCTTTAATTTTTGAAAAGGGGGCTTTTGGATTCAGTGGAAACCCCTAACAATGGAAGATGGATTTGACACCACCATATTCTGCGTTTCGATGCATGCATTGAATCTGAGAACAAATCAATTTATTGTATTTCCTGCTTGCAGCCTGAAGTTGTTTTAAAAATAGATCTAGGTTCTCAGCTGAGATCTTGCCATCTTGCCACTTCCTCATGGGCCCAGGACACTGGTGTAATTTACAATGCAATTTGCTCCTTCCTTACCTCCCCACCTAGTCCCCAGGGGAAAACTGCTTTTGTGGTCTCCATTGGCCTGCTAGCAAGCATCTGAACACCCATGCTTAATAATCCATCCTTTATTTGTTGTCTGTCTGAGACACCTCATTGTTCTGGAAATCCAGGAGGACACATTAACACTGCAAGTTTAAACCCTTTCTCTTGGGAGATTGTTGCTTTTTCCTCACTTTCTGTATTTTTTCAGGTGCAACTTAGGAAGAAAAATTCTTAGTGAAGTGAGTCAGATTGTAGTGACCTCAGTGCCTGGTAGCCTCTTGTTATTTCATGAGGAGCGCTTGTGTCCCTGCCTTTGCAGAAATGGAGCTGCCAGTTATGGAATATTCTGTACAAACCCCAAAGATAACCGGTGAACACTCTGCGAGACTGAATTGAAATCGGGACGTGACTCCTCTTCACAGAGGTTCAGATTAAACAGAAACAGAGCTGCTTTAACCAGAGCCAAAGTTTATTTGAGGAAAAATTATTGTGGCTCAGTAGCAATTTCCTTACTAAAGGTCATGTGTATGTTATTAACTTACATTACATTTACCCGTTGTAGAACATCCTTAATGCCTCTCTTCCTGATTCTCTTTCCACTCTGCCTTCTCCTCGTTCTGTGCTTTTGCTTCTCAAACACAAGTTTATTCACATACTACCTATGATTGTGTAGACCTGCATTTAGGCGTGAAACAGCCATTTGTGTTCCAAATACTTGATTATATGTCAAACTGCACGATTGGGACTACCTTTAATGGGCTGTGGAGTTGTGCAAATATTGCATGCCCCTTTTAGCATACGGTTTGGTTTTGATTATTAACAGACTGTCCTTTTTTTTTTTTAATGTTGATAAGTTGTGTGACTGAATTGTTGAGATTTGCATGGATCCTGCTGTGAACTTTGTGGGTTTGGATAAGAATTTCCAGTTGAAATCTATTTCCATTTGGACAACCTTTTCTGTGAGTTTACTGCTTTTTGAAGAATATATTTATCGCTCTACTCCAGTCATTGGTTACTAAAGCAAATGATCCAACATATTTTGTTTATACCTGAGCCACACACATAGAAAGGGTGAATAAGAGGCAAAACTTACACACTATTGCCCTTTGCTTTGCTTATTTCATGCTGACACTTTCCTTGTCATCTGCTGCTATTTTCTGGAGTACTGTCTCATGGATTAACCAAAAGGCATATTTTTGCATGATGCACTACACGGCACGTACCGTTATGTGATTTCATTTCCACTGGCAGCTGCTCCCCTCTGAACATGCAGTTGGAGACTTTATCTCCTGTAGTTATTACTGTCTGCTCTTGCTCTTCTTTCAGTCGAGACTGGGAGATCCTGACTCTTTTTGTGAGCCACTGCAACCGTGATGCGTTGATGGCTTTAACCAGAGTGTTGTTTATATGAAACAACATATATATATGTAAATAAAAAACTACTGAAATGGGACTTACATGTGGACTTTATGATGCCAGTCTTCTCAAATATGCTACAACTCTCATTGAACTTGCTTTGTTATTTAGATCCTGCCAACTTCCCTGCTCCCACTAAAATTACTTTCTGGTGAGAATAACCCCTGGTTTACAGAAGTGGCTAAAAAGCAGGCATTTATTTTAAAGAGCATGTCAATAAATAGCTTTTAATGAATTGTATTTATAAGAATTGAAACCCTAGTGGTGTACCTGCAAAGCAATGTCTTACTGAGAGAGTTGTGTTTGAGTTGTCTGAGAATGGTAGTTCCCTGTGCTGGTTCATTCCTAGTAAAGTCTGTGCTTCCAAAGTGTAGCTGTGAATTAACAGTAATAAGCTACTCTTTGGGGTTTGAGGGGTTTTGGTTTTTATTTCTATTTTTTCTTAAAGACAAATACAATACTCCTGATCAAGGTCTGAGTCACATGTGCCCATGTGGCCTGTACTGTGCTCTAATTCTGATAAAACTCTGCTTGACAGACAGGAAGAAAGATAAAGAATCTGTTTTTTTTCACAGGTCTGAAGTCAGTTGCTCAGCCTTTTGCTTGCCAGATAGATCAGGAGATACCCTGCAGCATGCAGGGATGTGCACTCAGGATTAGACACAAAATACAAAAATGCATTTTTATTCTGTATATACTCCTTTTGCTGGGTTGAATCACCCGAAGGTCTCTTGTTATAACAGGATAAGCAGCCAAAATGAGGACAAAGATGGAGACTCTGATAATACAATCAGTGAGCTGCCTCCCACTCTTCAGGATGTGTCCCCTGACAGAAGGCGGTCGTCTTCAGATGCATCACGGTCCACTTACAGTCTCACAAGGCGGATTTCAAGTAAGGTCGTCCTTCCAACATTAATGTAATTCTTGTGGGGAAGAAAATCAAACTGTAGTGCTTGCTCTTTTATCTTTTAGACAGAGAATCAAGTCAAGTTGAAGGTACATTGGTTAAAATCTCATCCTGTTCTGCAGGAGCACAGTGGAAGGGGCTAGCCCTGTTTTTCTTTCTGAAACATGTTTGCGGTAATTCTCTGTGAAAGTGGATGGCAGGGAAAATGTAGCTGAGCTTGTACTTCAGTGTAGCTAAGGGTGCTATGACTTGTTGGCAGTGTAATAGTGAAAAGTCCCCCTGGGGAGTCTGCTGTGCTGGGCATAGCACAGACACAGAATAGCTGTACCCAAAGAAGCACAAGTTGACTTGCACCTGTAATACTTCAGCTGAGTTTCTTACAATTGTATTTGTGCATTTCTCTCATTTAGGTTTAGAGTCGAGGAGGCCAAGTTCTCCGTTAATTGACATTAAACCTATTGAGTTTGGAATAATAGGAGCTAAGAAAGAAATAGTTCAGCCAACTATCCTGCGAAAAACCTATACCCCAGATGACTATTTTAGAAAATTTGAACCAAGACTGTACTCTCTTGACTCGAATAGCGATGATATGGACTCCTTGACAGATGAGGAGATCTTATCGAAGTATCAGCTGGGCATGCTGCATTTTAGCACACAGTATGATCTGTTGCATAACTATCTAATAGTGCGAGTCATTGAAGCTAAAGATCTGCCTCCTCCAATTTCTTACGACGGTTCAAGGCAAGACATGGCTCACTCCAACCCCTACGTGAAGATCTGCCTTCTTCCTGATCAGAAGAACTCCAAGCAGACTGGAGTGAAACGCAAAACACAGAACCCAGTGTTTGAAGAGAGGTACACATTTGAAATCCCCTTTTTAGAAGCCCAGAGAAGAACTCTGCTTTTAACCGTAGTGGATTTTGACAAATTTTCACGGCATTGTGTTATTGGCAAAGTGTCAATGCCCCTGAGCGATGTAGATCTTGTGAAAGGTGGACACTGGTGGAAAGCCCTTGTGCCTAGTTCTCAGGTAACAGAATTTATCAGATTGACACAATTTTTCTCACTGTTTTTTTTTTTTTTTATCTTGTGGTTCCTTTCCTTGTTGGCAAGTAATGCGGTTTCTAATTAGTCATTGTCATCTTGTTAATACAGCATCTGCTGGGTTGAATTAATGTGGACATATAACTGGTCTTATAACTAATACTGTGAGGTAGAGGAGCTGTCTATCATATTCAAAGGAGGTTGCATGAGAAAAGGTCCTGTATCAGCTGTAATAAGAACAACTCAAGACTGCTTTGGAAGTCGGCACCTTTCGGAAGAGCTTTCTTGTCACTGCAGTGACCTGCATCCATTCCCAGACACTGCAGTGACACTGTCCCGTCTGGGTCACTCCTGCAGTTGTTAATATGACTGTGCTTTTGGGACATGAGGGAAACCACCGATGCCAGTTCAGTAATGATTTGATTCAATAAAGTGTATAGAGGACAAAATCTCTACAGACTTGTGGCATAATATGTGAGCAAAAAGTTGCAAGATAGTGGTAGATTTATTTTCATCATGTCCCTGAAGGAAATAAACTCACCACAGATTTTGTCTGATATAAGTGGCGTGTCACATCCAGGATAGAGCATACGTTTTGGACTAGATTCAACCATCCCATGGGGTGGGAAGAGAAGATGCAGAAAGTCTGTGTGTTGCCATGTCTGTTGTCAGGAAAGGGCACTAGTCAGTGCCACCTCCTTGCCAGCCAGGAAACTAGCTGTCAAATGGGAAGGTCTGAGCTTAGTAATCAGGAATGGTGGTTAGCTACCAAACTTGCTCCTAGCACTATCACTCACATAGCTAGACGCACATCTCAAATGTTTGTACAAAGGACAAGAGTACCACTTGAGGTTAGTATAATAGGGTTGCCTCTCCCAGGTGCTTGCCAGCTCTGGGATTGCAATTTCTAAGTTTTAGAGCCTTTGGTCAATCAAAACCCGTGTGAATTTGGATGGTTCTCATTTTCTTTGATTTTTATGTGTTAACAGAAGAGTGGTGTAGCCGGAGGTATTAGAGATGAACAGTATAGCATTGATCTCACCATGATTATGGTGTGGGTCTTGAGAGTCTGATTTGGAATAGGAACTTGTGATCAGACACTTGTGGAAGCAAAATCCACTGAGCAGTGTTCATACATGAAATCAGCTGGATCTGTGACTCTGCTTTACTCCCTCAGCATGTAGCTGGCCTGAGAGTGCTTTGTCGTCTTGCTCTGACCTTGTGCAGTGTGTAAGGGGGGAGAAGATCAAGACCCCGGTAACTGCAAGAGAGCTGACTAGATTTGCTATAATAGAAGTAGGAGCATTACAGGATTAGCCTGAACACCGTTCAGGAAAAAGGAAGGTTTTGAAGTTGTGCATAAGTAAAAATCCTGAGGTCCATGAGCGTGTCTTTATGTAGCATGTCTTCATGTCAGTGGGATCGGCTTTGGTTGGTAGAGGGGCAACAGGGGTGAGGGGACAGCTATGTTACAAAGTGGTTCATAAGGAAAATGAACGAGGACAGATATTCCTGGGCTTCCTTCACTGCCTGGACCTTTTCCCCAGATGTTTATTCACAAATGCTTGCAACAATGTTGTTGGTTGGTTTGTGGTGGTGGTTTTTTTTGGTGTTTGTGGGTGGGGTTTTTTTGTGTTTTTTTCTTTTTTTGTTTTGGTTTGTTTGTTTGTGGTGGGGTTTTTTTGTTTGTTTGTTTGTTTGTTTGTTTGTTTTTATATTAGCATTCATCAAGTGCTCTGCATTATGTATCTGAGGACAGAGCTCTCCTCTTCACATCCCGTTATCCTTCTGTGATTCACACCATGGAGCCTTGCTTCCCCCCTGCTTCTGCATGATAAATACTTCTCTGTATTATGTATCTCTTTATTAGTAACATGGATTCATTCCACAGCTAATATAGATCTTGATTAGACAAGATCATCTCTGCCTTCATGTGCCAAGCTCAGAGCCAGCCCTTCTTCCTTCCCTCTCCAAAGTTTGACAGCTGATGCTGTTTTCATTGAAGCAGTGCTGTCTGCTTCACCAGGATTCAAGAGAAATTATTTATGCAGAAATTGTCATTTCTGACATTTATAAAAGGAAAGAGAAAAACAAAATTCCGTAGGCAGGCCTAACCTTACAAGTCTTTTGCATTTACCTGCCTGCTATCATGGAAAAAAATTTAAGCAAAAAGTCCTTCACACCTTGATTAGTTAAGTTCCTTGTTTTGGTCTTTTCATGCTTCCTTGTCTGTTTTGCCTTAGCCTGCAGGCTGCAACTGCAAAGAAAAGGACAGGACTTGTACCAAGACATCCAGGAAAGATGTTTGGTGTCACCTTCCCATGTTTTCTCAGGGATAAGATTTTTAAAGTTCATTGAATAAGGTATATTTTATCTTAACGGTGATTGAAATTAAGTTCATTGATCAAAGGGTTAAAATAAGTTCTGGAAGAAGTAAAACAATAAAGCTTATTACTTGGAAAAATTGTGTTTTAATGTCTTTCAATAACAATGATGCTTGTGCTAGAAATTTTTGAGGTTTTTTTGATTGTTAGTTGGAATGATAGATTTGACATGTTGACTTTTTTTTATACTTCTCACTTTATTGCTTGGGTAGTTGAGGGGCAGACAGCCTTTTTGAGTTTCTTGGACTTAACCAGAGTCTGATGAAGTATACTTTGTGTTGTGGGATTGTGATAGATAGGGACCAAAAAAAAAAAATCTATGTTCAATAGCATTTTATTTTGCAAAAGGTGTCCTTGGATTCTGGAGAGCACCGTAAAGCTACCGTGGTGCAGTTCTGATCATTAGTCGATTAAAATTTTCCAGGCTGGGTTGGCTGCCCCGGGGCTCTGACAGAGAGCAGCAGCTGGCAGGAGCACCCCCCAGCCATAAAGATTATGTTGAAGAAAATGCTGAAGCAGGTGCTTGGAAAAAACAGTAACAGGAGGGAGAGAAAAATAGACAGTTATAGACGTGATATGTAAAGATGAAAGACACAAAATATGTGATTTTTTTAATTTATTTTTTAATTTTTTTTTTTAACTGGCATTTATAGACAGAAATATGACGAGCTGGAGAGATGGAGGAAAGTGAATCCAGATGGCAGGAGCTGTGGAGAAGGTTTTCTCTTCATACTGGTGGGAGTGGGGTGGGGCAAGGTTTTATAGAAGAGCAGAGAAAATGGCCTAAATGGTATCAGTTAAGGTGAGCATCTGTTTTGTGCTTGCTGTGTCCACCTGGAAGCCGTTACCAGTGTGCTGATAAAGTCAGGTGCTGAGTCCCTGTCCTACCATTTCCTTGTAGAAAATGTCAGTGCAGGTATTGCCAAATTCTTTATCCTTGGTAGTTCTGGGAGGCTTTTTCTGCAGGGTAATTAATATGTTTCTAAAGAGCAGTAGCTGTGCAGGGAGTAGCTCTTGAGTCCAGTCCCCATAGGAACACTCTGCGCTCCTTAAATAGCCCCTTAAATGTGTGTGGCTTTGCTTAATTACCATGAATGAAGTTGGCAGGACTTGCTGTAGCTGGGCTCAGATTTGCACATTTTGCCATTAAGATTAGTTTTGAAACACATGTTCAGGACCCCAAGTTTTATTGACATATGATTCATTTCTCTTTTGGCAGATTTGAGTGGGCAGGAATAAATGTTTTAGACCAGCAATAATGAGAGCTTGGAGATCATTCCACAAAAGGAAAAAAAAAGCCTGGCTGTGGTGGGAAAATAGCATAAAAATTCCTTCTCCCCTCAAATTAACTCATTTTTATAGTAGAGGGAACACATATTGGATTTGCTTTTTAAACTTTGTACCATGAGTGCACTAGAATGAGCTGTCAGCTTTTTACCTTCAAAACAGTACGTGCTCCACAAATGGTGTGGCTTTGCTATGGCAGCTCTTTGCAACTTTGGATTCCCATCTCAGGGATAAGCTTACAACAGGTACTGCACTGTTCTTACAGTGCCTTGGTTGGGAAGGAAAAGGGAGAAAGGAATTTGAAATTCAGGTAGTGACTTGTTTTGGAGCATTCCTCTTGGGTGCTATGTTGAATTCTGTTGTGTAGCCAGGTGGTGATGGCGTGTGGCTTGGAGACCTGGGTTGTGCATGTACCCAGTTTGTTCTTGGCACCTTTGTTCCTTGGTTTATCCATTGCAGCTCTGAGAAGGAGCCATCCTTGGGGAATGTGGATGATGCCTTGTGTTTGGTAGTACAGTGTATTATTGAAAATAATTCCAGTACCCATCTCTCGTACAACATTGGACAGGCAGAGGCTTGGTTCAGAGAGCTGGCTCAACAGTTGACTCAAGGCTGCATACGTCAGTGTGAAACGGGGTCTGTGCTTGTTACAGTCATGTGAAGTTAAATATGAAAGTAAATATTGTCAGGCTTTTTTTCTTTTTTTTTTTTAATTAATTTTTTAGCTGTCCAAAAGCTTAGCAGCTGCTTAATTAAAGGAATGATGCAGAATCACTGATGATGAATGTGGATTGGTTAAGTGAGGCTATGCTGGCTCAGTAATGGGATGTTAAAATCAGCCTGACAGTTTACCTGTGTCTGGCTGGAGAGATGCCCTGGGCAAAGCTCAGCTGAAGGCGGGATGCCACCACCCTTCAGCTCACTGGAGTTGAGGGAACTGTGACGGGATATCATGATGGATGCTTGACCATCCTGATCACAACATTTTTGGCTCTTAATCTGTGGTTTGTTGTCATATTTTGGCTGATGACATTCTACCATCTTTGGTTGACTTTGTATCTTTATTTTTTTCCCCAGATCCATTTTTGTGGATTTTTTTCACTGTTTCCTTTTCTAATCTTTAAGTCTCCAGCACTGAGAAACTTTTCCTCTTGATCATTTTCTCTTCTTTATCAGTCTCTTCTGCTTCCAGCTGTCATGTTGGTTATCTTGGCCCTTCCCTTCTGTGCTGTTCACTCCTTGCTCTTTCTGCAGAGGACCAGCATGCTGTGGGGTGTATTTTGCTGAGGAGGAGCCCAGAGTAGGGGCTGGTGGGAGTCCTGGGTAGAATGTCCCCATAGGAAGTCTTCTTCCCAAAGCTGGTTGCACAGGGGAGGCTTTCTCATGGCCATCCAAAGTGATGAAAAGCCAGTTAGACTTTATAAGGGATTTTGTGACACTCTTCATCATACATCATCTCGGCATCTGTTACATAGGTAACACTGTTCTTATCCGTTGATAAGTAACTTTTTTATTTTTTTTATTTCAGGTTCTGTTCTTTAATAGCTCAGCATTCCCAGAATGATTGCTGTGTGTAACAGGATGCTGTAGAAAGCCTATTAGAGCAAACTGTTCTAAACCATCAGTTTTCTAATGTGCCTGGAGGTACCATCACAGATAACCTTGAGGAGGAAAATCAATCTGAAACTTCATTAGGAGCGTTGCATAGATGTCTGTGCTGATGTAATGTGCTCTGGTTCCCATTGGGAACCAGGGAGGGTTTCAGCTGTAGAATTTTGCTGGTGTTGTAGCAATGCACAGAGAAGAGTCTGGGAAGTCTGTGAGGAAAGAATTGCTCTGATCCGAATAAGATGTGCAAATGACATTAATTAAAAGCTCCTCTTTCCTTGGAGTAGCCTCTTTGTGCTTCAGACTGAAGAAGCACAATCTTTTCTGACAGAAAAGATTAAAAAAACCCTTCTTATGTGTGTCTGGGTGGTTCAACCCAAATGGTAACTGCAGAAGGTTCTAGATGACAGGCAAGCCCAAGGCTGCAACTCCAAATGACTGGCCATGTAATATGGCTGTGGAGAGGAGTGAAATGTTATTCAGAACTTTAGGAGAGTCTCGGACATCCCAGGCTTGATGTCACTCTGGCATATCATCAAACAGGAAATTGCTTTTCCAGGGTCATCTGCTATCTCAGCACAAATCAGTGCGTGATCAGCAAAATACTGGTAACTAAAATGATGCCTTTGCATGGCGGTTCCTGAGGGGCACCTCTGCACACTGTTGGATAAACAAAATATTCAAGGCAAAACAAACAGCATTTTAGTTTCCTGAAGAAGAGACATAGAAAAAGTAAAACTTAGGCACTTCCTACAGCCAGTGACACCTCTCACATGTAAAATTGCATCCCTGTTTTCAGCTCAGACTGTGCAAGCCTGAGCCTGGGGAAGCTCCAGTGTATGACAAAATAAAAGCCATGTCTCTGTGCCTGCAGTCTCCCAGCAAGATGTGTCTTAAGGCTGTTGTTGATACAGATGCCTATAAACAAGGTGATGGGCATGGGTGGCAATGGTTATGGCAGCACAAGAGTGTTTCCAAGGTTCAGGAGATCTCCATGAGTCCATGGACTTGAGAAGCACCCTGGGCAACTTCTATGGCCCCATGAGCTACCTAAGACCTCTGTGGCCACTTGTTTCTCCCTGAGCCGAGTTGCTTGCCTGACCTGTAACAAAAAGGGTCCTGTTTCTCCATCTTTCAGCAGACCTCACTGTGTTCCCCAGTTCTCTCCATTTTGCCTGCTGAGCCAGTGAGTCTGTTAAGCTGCAGCCTTGTCTGCATCCTCCTCTTCATCTCTGACGTAAACTGTGCCACCAGTGTGTCTTATTAGCAAGACTGTCACATCAGCAAAGGTATGCTGTGGTGTGAGCTTGTTGGGGAAAGCATAGGGAGCTAAAACCTGAGGAGGTGTGCCTTGTACCTTGGGCTTCTTGGAGCAACCTGTTAATTTGTTGCCTGTTTGCTAATGATGACAGGTGACCAAAGCACAGGGGCAAGCCAGTGAGTGTGGTATGGCACAGTGGAGGCAGTGCCAGTCTGACTTGCTGGGGAGGAACATGTGGTAGCTGCTGGCCACTGATTTGTTTTCTGAAGTGCTTGATGTCCCCTCAGGCACTGTGGCGGGATTTGAAGCATGTTTCCTAGATCTTGTGGCTGTGCTAGAAGTAATGCATTTATAAGATCAGATGCAGTTCACTGCTTAAGTTAAGTGCCTTGAAAAGGCTGAGTCACTCGTATGGGGAGGTGAGCTATCCAGGGAGCTGGGTTTCCTTCTGAAAACACCTTTTGTTATTGCTGCAAACACTGCTGGTGCTCTGCTGTGACAGTGCTGCTGTTTTCTTGCTGGCTTTGAGCGCACCCATCCTGCCATGGCCCTTGTGAGTTGGATTGTATATTCCTTCCCTTTAAATAATTAACAGAAATCTGAACAAGCTTGAAAAGCATTAAGGGACAGAGGTGGGAAATTAGGCCTGATCCCCCACTCGATAAAGCTGGTGGTAGTCTGTCGTCTGACTTCAGTGGATCACACTTAGAGAATAGCATTTTCTATCTTACCTTACTCAGATTTAAGCCTAAATAGTAAAAAACCAAACAAACAACACCAAAAACCAAACAACAAACCTGAAGGTTTTTCTAGAGGTGCCAATATCCCTGCTAGGTTAGGTTCTGCGGCAAATCAGGGATTTAGTTTTACCTTTACCTGTCAAAGGCTCATGGGTTAGGCAGCAGTGTGATGGTTAACTTATAGCGGCTCCTTCAATAACTTCTGCAGAGATTATGGGCATGGTGCTGGGGAGGGTTCAGGTGGGGGTAGATTCCTGGTTTTCCTGCCTGTGCCTTGGTGGGTATTATGTACCCAGTTGAATATTGTCAGTGTACAACATGGGGCAATTTTTTAAAAATGAAGCATAAATGTAAACATGTCAGAAGCATGGAAGTCTGCCTTCCCTTACTGAGCTTCACTGCTTCTCTCTGACCCACGGAAGCCCCTTAGTTCCTGCAGATCCTGGATAAGGTCAACAGGTTCCACCAATGGACGAGTCCAGAACTAATTACCCCAAATCTTAATGTGGATTTTCAGCACTCTAAGCTTGAGGTGACTTGAAAGGCCCTACATCCCTGCCCCTGTGGTGCCAGCCTCCTGGCTATGCCTGAAGCTTGGTATTTGCAGTGGAACTGTTTGATTGTCTCTTCCCAGCAGGTAATAACATCACTAATTAGTTTTCTAATTTGTGCTGTCCAAATGTACCTGAATTTCTAGGAATTAGAGCCTGCATAGAACCTGATGCAGCAGTGGAAGCAAGTGGAAGTAGGACTGGATATGTTAAAAATGTTGACATATTATAAAAAAAATGAGCCGGGGTCAAGGAGTAGCTCAGGTGGATCCTGTTGTGGGTGCTGAGATGCTTTGTGACTGTCCTGGTAATAGATTTAGAAGTCACTGACTATTCGTGATGATAAACGTGTCTTCAGGCTGTTCCAGCCACAGGCCTGAGAAGAGTGGTTTTGGGGAAAATCAAACCAAAGATGCTAGTTTAAAGTAGATGACATTTAAGTCACCTTGGATGTGAGACTCTCTTAGATCCTTACATTGTGCAGCCACTGCTCACAACGGTGTTTGTGGGTATGGCTTGACCATGCAAGAGTCGCGAGCATCTTGTGCATATTGGGTCAAGTTTGCATTGGGGAATGGCTTTCTGATGAAAAGAACTTAAAAGTCATATATTGAAGAGAACTGTGGTATGGGAGGTGACAAGGGCTGACAGAAGAGAGGTGCCTCCTTGGTGAAGCAAAAACACTGTAGCCATGGAAGAAAATGCCTGTGGTGAATGTGAATGTGCGCGCTGTGCAGTCACATACTACCATGTAATGTAGCCCAAGAGATGCTGGTTGTGATGAAAGGAGTTTGGGGTAAGAAATCAGATGCTTTTTCTTGTGGGGAAGAGGTGCTGTGGGGAACACCAGGCAGAAGGTGGACCATATTGGGGTGGATGCTGCCAGGTTGGCTCTGGAGTTGGCTCCTGGGGCAACAGAGTGTGCGAGGAAGGCATATGGGTTTGCCTTAGGATCTGTGCTGCAGACACGTGCTTTTCATCTAGGGGCAGAGTGAGGATGCTGTCATAGTGGCAGCCTTTGCCCTGGTACCTACATGGTGCTTCCCTTGTCTCTTGCTTATTAAATGTGCAGGGTTAAATGCAGAGGGGTTGCTTTGCAAGCAGAGACCTTTGATGTGAGATCAGGAAGCCTGTTGCTGTATTTTCTGTGGGAAGCCAAAAAAGGGATATTAAATTGAACTGTATAATGTAGCATCAGAGGTGCGGGACTTCTTCAGTCTGCTGCCTGCTCCTGCATGCCACTCACATCCTGCTGCCTTCACCAGGTGTAGTCAACAGGAACAGCAGAGGAGGCAAAATGCCTCGGGGAAGACGTTTAATACCATTACTTGACATCAGTTTTAGTGCTTGGCTTGTTATGTTCGGAGCTGGGTGGCCAGCCTGTAGTGGGAGTGGTTCTGTGCTGCTGGCCAGCCAGGAAGGAGGTGCTTGTGCTGCTCCTGGCAGAGGGATGGGGATTTGCCCTGAGTGCCTCCTCAGGTTCATTCCAAACCCTCTGGTTCATCTGTGCTCAGTGGAAATTTGGCTTTTCCATTTGCAGCTGAATAGTCATGAGCTGGTTGCGTTTCCCGGCAGCCCTAGCCTCAGTTTCCCCAGACCCACTGATAGCTTTGTCAGGGATGGGTACCTCACGTGCTGTCCCATCTGCTTATGAACTTGGTTCTTTGGGTCAATTCAGGCTGTGACAGTGTCTCAGAGCTTTTTTCTTTACTGTCTATGCAGTCCTTTTGTCTCTTATTCTATAATGTTTGGGGCATCAGTAAAGATATTTAAGCCTTTTGTTATGATTGCAATAGCACTGCAGCTCTTTTTCCTTCTGGGGATGGGCTGTGACCATCTGATACAGGTTTGCTTTTGAACTGTTTGGCTATTTGGCATAAAGAACCAGCTCTGTGCTCCTGCATGGACCTGAGACAAGGCAGGTGGATCAATGCCCTGCTTGGGCTGGTGTGTTTCAAGCCTCCAGAGTTGTTTCATTGTGTGTATTTTGCATCTGAGAGCAATGGGAGATCAAAGCAGGGTCATGCTGTAGGGGAGAGGTTCTTTTAAGCTGTCACATCTAAGCGGCAGTTATGTCAGTTCTCCAGCTCTTTAATTACTAGTTTTAAGCATCATTAAGTAATAGAAAAGAAATCATGCCTGAACAGCTATGGTGATGTGAAGCTGTGGCTGTGGTACAGCCTGAGGAACAGCAAGGGCAAAATTAAGCCATGCTGTGGTCCCTGGGTAGAATGGCCAGATGTAGAGGGGATGTCTCCTCTGAATTGCCTTCCTGTGACCCAGGGATGCATTAACCATCTTGTACCTGAACTTCCCCAGTAACTGGTGTGGTCCTTGGGGGCTAGGAAGGCAAGAAGATGTCTTCTCCAATGGGTCCGTGTTTTGCACATTAGTAAGGATATGAGGATGGTAAGATCAGAACTGCCTGGAACCATTCAAAATGGAGCAGGTGGAAACTATTGACCTTGTATTCATTCCACCTTATAGGTTGTCTTTGAGTGACTGCTGAAAAGCTGGTGAAGGATCAGCTATTAAAGAATGCTTATCATCTGGGGATAGTATTCTTTCTTGTTTCTGCTCAGCATGAGGTACCACCAGATGGTTCTTGGTTCCTGTTTAGAGCATGACTAAAATTTATTTTTCAGACACTTAGACTGAAATGGGATTTATTTAAATTCTTTTCCTGCTCTTCCCTTCCCCTCCAAGCTCTGCTCTGAATTTCTACACTCCCTTTTCCCTGCAGAATGAAGTGGAACTGGGAGAGTTGCTGTTGTCACTAAACTACCTACCCAGTGCGGGAAGACTGAATGTGGACATCATTAGAGCAAAACAGCTTCTTCAGACAGACATGAGCCAAGGTTCAGGTAAAGGGCAGTGCATTTCTCACATTACTCATGCACAGATTATCTGTGCTTTTAAAGCAGATCAGTGGCAAGGCTGCAGTTTGTGGGGGACCCAGGGGGATTTGGGTGCTCAGTTCCTATTAATACGAGGTTCCAGATATTAATTTTATATATATAGCCAACAAAACCAGAATTATTTGCAACACTTATCCTGAGATAGAATAGAGACTGTGAATACCTTTGCCCCATTTAAAGTAAAAATCTCTGAACCAGGGTGAGGTGAGGAACCAGGAGCTCTAAATTACTCCTGTGTTGTGTTCTGCAAGGCAGCCCATTTGAGGCTGTGCTGTGTTTTGTAGATGCTGCTTGAATATTAATGTTGCGGCGGTTTCATTTACGATATCTAGCCACTCTGTGGGTGGTGTGAGGTTTTTCCAGTGTCTATGCATTGCTCCCTGCCATTTCTGAGTGTGCTGGCTAGTAATTGCTCCATGTGTATGTTCTCAGGTGGTTTTCCTATGTTCCCTGCCCCAGGCACTGGTGCTGCCAGAATATTGACATTTTCCAAAAAGAGCAGTATGCTTGGCCTCTATCAAGGCTGTCGTTAATTGTGGTTTTGGCAGGGACTGTTTTTAATCCAGCTGCCTGACTTTCATCTCCACTGCAAATCCCTGGGAGCAGCACAGTGGTACAGGTCCCACTCATTTCCAAATGCTGTTTTTCAGCACGATCCATCCCTGTGGTGCTCAACCTTCACAAGCTGGAGTATTGACTCACAACGCCTGTCACACAGAACCTGTGTTTTGTGTCTTTTTGTCAGATCCCTTTGTGAAAATTCAGCTTGTTCATGGATTAAAATTAACAAAAACCAAGAAGACCTCCTGCATGCGGGGGACAATAGATCCCTTCTACAATGAGTCCTTCAGCTTCAAGGTTCCACAGGAAGAATTGGAGAATGCCAGCCTAGTGTTCACAGGTAAAAGTGGTGGTGTTACCAACTTGGCACAATCACGGTTGTCTCCAAGGTGAACAAAGAAGCAGTTTGTGGCTGTGCAGATGAGTCTGTGCAGGATGGTGTCTGTCCTAGTACCACCTGCAAGGGATGACTGTCACTGGGGTCTCCAGGGAAGCTTAATTAGCACTCTGTCCTCTGCAGAAGCTGTTCCCAGCATTGCCACCTGATGGCTGGAGCTGACTGGGAGTGCACCTCATCAGTCCTAGGCTTAATTGGTGCCACTAGGAAAGCTTTTGTGTAGAGGAGGAGGTGGCATTAATTGCACTTCTCAGCAGCACCCAACTTGGACATAAAGTCCAAAATTAAAGAATGAGAGGGAAGTATTGAACAATCTCAGAGCCCAAACGCTGGCAAAGATAGCTTCTGGTACTTGATGTTAATTTGCCAGTGAGATGATGCGGCTATAGGTGTTTGGCACTGACATCACCTGTTTTGAAAGCATGTTTGTTCGTGCCTTTATCTTTAAAGGGCTGGGACTTGGTGCCAAGCCCTGCGTGGCACAGCTGATCAAGACACAGACCATGCAGGCTGTGGGCCAGGAGGAGTCCCAGAGCTAACCTCACTTGAGAGCTTTGTCAATGCTGGAGATGTTTGGCTGGTATAGGAATTCTAATTTATAAACAATTTCCAAATCTCCTATTTTTGTTCTCTAGGCATGGAAACAGTCAGTAGAAATTGGCAATTGGGCGTGCTGCTTGGAGTGAGAGTAGCAGAGCGCAGGGACGAGTCCCCAGCTGCGCTCTTGTCCACAGGCCAGGCAGCAGCCATGGGGCTGAACTGCGGCCACTGTGTCCAGTGGCCTTTTCTGCTGGTCTGCAGCATGGGGTTCTTGGGCAGGGCTTCAGGGGACCCCCAGGAGGTGGTGGTTTCCCTCCCATGCCAAGACCCAGTCTATGTGTGCTGTGGATCTCGGGCACTCTCAGGAGTAGGGTCAGACCTTCTTGCTCTGTGGAGGAGCAGAGGGGCTGAGTGGTGGGACCCATGCTCTCCTGCCATACTGGGCTCTCATGCTTCACAAATGCTTCCTTCCCCCCCCCCAACTTTCCACCCATTACTCATCATCTTTTGATGAAGAGAAAGGAATCCTTACCTGAAGGAACATATTTTGAAGTATTTTAAAATTTTATTTCTTACATGGCAGATACAGGTGTCAAAGCTGGTACAAGGAGCCTAACTGCAACCTATTAGTTTGTTTCCAAACATATTATAACAAAAGTGTTGCTGATCAGCAATTTAAATTTTGCCCTTCATGCTCAGAAATTTCCTCGGCAAAAAGTCTATAATTAATCACTGCTTTGCATGCACATCACCCCGACTGTGCCTTGTACGTGCAATGATGAATTTGTTCTTGGAAGCTTCCATCGGGTGATCTTGTGACAGGTGTGAAATGCTCTTCTCTTTGTTTTCCCATTTTCCTAATAGAAGAAGAAAAAGTAAACAGAGCAGCAGCTCTGTGCAGTCAGAAGGGTGAGGGGTATACTCTGCTCCTCACCACAGCTGATGAAGTTAGCATTAGTGAGTAGATGCCTGATTTTTTTTTTTTTTTTTCTGTGCAAATGAATTTATTCTTAAACAAGTCAATGGGAAGTCAGCTGATTTATAATCACGTGTAATGCTGTTGGATTTCAGTGGCGTGCCTTTTAAGTGGTGCTTCATTTTCTAAGTGATGTGTTGCTTGCTTTGAACGTTGCAATAAATAATCCTAGGCCAGAAATGTCACCAGCAGCTCCAAAGCTGGGAAGAAGTGTGCAGAGCTTTTCAGAGAAGCATGGAGGCCAGGTTCTCCTGGCAGCCCTTGGACTGAAGGGTGATGTGCAGCCTGGGCATGGCAGTGCTGCGGGCATTGTGGGGCTTGCTGCTTTTGCTGCGGTCTGTTGTTTGAGATACGTGGTTTGTGTAGCCAATATATAGCTGGAGCCAGAGGTCTTGGTCAGGTTGTTGTGTGTACGGTCAGCTGCTGGTTTGGTGTTTTCACTGCCTCCTGTTGTTAGAGGAGCCAGGACTGTCAGAAGAGCTAAGAACCTGTGTTGTTGTGAGGTCCTTTGAATCAGGACTTCTGCACAGGCATCGGCATTGTCATGGGAGTGGGGTGGTTCAGGGGATGATGAAGATTCTGAGCCATGTTCAGTGTTCACCTAAGTGATGGAGATGCTCCAGATGTTGGTGTAAACATGGCCCCAACAGGGAGTGCAGCACTGTTTTTTTTCTTGTGTGCATCTATGAGATTTTAATAAATTGATTATCGGTGTGCAGCTTGGCTGAAGTTCTGGGATGGGGATGGTGGTATTCCCCATATAGCTGCCTTCTTGGCACGTTAGGATATTGTGCAGCTTAAAAGCTTGTAAAGGGCTTTGGGATCTTCTGTTAAAAGACAATAAAGAGCAAATGTTTGCCAGCATGGAGCAGCTGTACTTTGCAACAGGAGGATCTTTTTATTATTTTGCATCTCGACAATGCAGGACCATAAGACATGCTTTTTTTTTCCTCTGGGTTTTTTTTTTTTTTTTTGTTGTTGTTTTGTTTTGTTTTACTTGAGGGTTATTTTTGGCTCAGTTGTGGTTCTTTCTGTTGTGTGTTTTGTGGGAGCTGTTTTTTATTTCTTATTTTTGTCAATCCACAGCTCTAGTCCATTAGGTCAGTTAATTAAATTTGCTGCTGAGTCAAAGTCCAATTGAAAAGGAAAATAATCCTGCTTGAAGGGTGGGTGATGATGCTTTGAATGGAGAAGGAGCTGTAAAAGCAGTCATGGGAGCCAGAAGTGAGTATATCTTCAATAATTTAAGGGAACCTTTTTTGTGGCTTCGTATTTTGGACCCAGTCTGCAGCTGTCTTTACATTGGCTTGGCTTCACTGGAAAGCAGCGGAGCTGTGCCAGTCCCTATCAGATGAAGCTCCTGGCTCCCTCTGTTTGGCCAGTACCATTATGCAAAGAAAGGCACTATCTAGACAAAGTAAGATTAATTATTGTTTTTCTCCTGTGCATCTTGAATCAAACTGTCTCAGTTTAGCGTACTGTAGTAAGAATTTATGCACCATTTTGCTGTGACTGTAGCAAGGACTGTGTGCACAAGCACTGCGGAGGGACAGTTTTCTGTAAAGCACCACTCTGTTCCCTGCTTTCCTGGTGGTGCTCTGGAGAGCTGGACTTTGGACTGAGCACAGGGTTGCACTGCAGCCAGACTAGGAGGTGGGCAGGGGGTGCCTCCAAGATGGGGTGCACAGGGTGAGGTGTGCATTAGCTGATTGGGCTGGTTCTCACAGCTTTCCTTCTCCTTACCTGTACTAGGATTCAACACTGTAAATTATTGGCATTTACAGACCAAAATCCTTCTCCTTCCCCATTGGTGCAGGACATCTTGTACAAGGTATCTTTCTGCCTTCCCATCTGTTTCTGCCTCAGATGCTTACTGGAGCTGTCACTAATACTGTCCCAGTTTAATGCCTAAAATGAGGTGGGATGAGCTCAGGTGGAAATGTCCAGGAGGAGGCATCCAGGCTCAGAATCACTGCTGCAAGTATCATCTGTTAACAGCTTCTCACCAAAAGAGGCTACAACCAGGAAAGCGACTGACGCTCGTAACAAGTCTAATGTCCTGACAGAAGAAAAGATGATGGGCGAGGCAACAGCTAGCAGAGATGTTTGATGTTCATTTACTCCATCAAATGCATCTGTATACGTACTGTGACAGAAGTGCACTTTTTTGGGTGGCTTTTTTTTTTTCCACTTCTTGTTTTTTTGGCAACTTGACTCATATCCCCCATGTGCCATCTTCTGCTTGAGTGCAAGCATGTTCTGGGTTCACCTCTTGCAGAGAAATAAGGCAGGCTTTAGAAGACAGTATGTTCTAATCATGTATACCTGTGAACAAAGGCATTATTATTCTTTGTCCCATGGTAAGGGGAAGGTGGCTTTTGGCCCTGGCAGCAGGGCTGTCAGCTGCTGCCTAAGGTCATTTCCAAGCAAAAAGGATATTTGAGGTATGACTGCACTTTCTGTGCTTGGTAGGACTGGATGCTGAGCACCTAGAGATAGTTGTGTTCTCCCCAATGATGGATTTTGGGCTGGCTGTCCTCTAAATCCTAGCTCAACCTTTGGAAAGCCTGGGCTGTGCAGCAGGAGGTGCAATGACACCTGAAATCCAAGCACTGCGGTATTTTGTTAATGATTATAATGTTGTTAATAACAGTTGTGGGTAATGCTGTTTGTGTTGCAGTAAAGCCCAGATGGTCCAATAAAAACCACCGGCACTCCAGGGCAAACCACATCTCGGTGACTCGTTAACATCTTTTGATCACTTACCATAAAAAATACAACCTCCAGTGTTCACTGTTAGGGAATATCTATCTCCCCGAGGTCCTGCAGTAACTGTTTCTGTCTTTCCCCATCTAAATAAGCTCTTATACATGTTTACATGAGAGGATCTTTAGGGCTTGTGAAGCAAGCAGGGTCCTCAAAGAGGGAAAAATCATTTTGGTGCTCTGGGTACCATCTGTGCAAACACAGAAGGAAAACCTACTTTTCTGTCTGACCTGGCCGAGAGTGTAGCTGGAACTGGGACAAGCATCGGGGCTGATGGTGTCTGATGGAGAGTGGTGGTGGGGCTTGTCCCACTGCACTATTCCCATGTGAAAGGTGGCTGTGGCTCCAGCAGGACAGGATGTTCTGCCCAGGCAAGTGAAATGGGCTGGGTCAGGGTTTGCTTATTGTTGGAGAGATCAGCTTCGATACGTGAGTGACAGCTGGTGAGATCTTCAGCATAAGTACTGGCTGAGGATGCAGCTCACAGGCGCTCTCTCTTCAGAGCCCTTTGTACCATTTTTATATGATTGTCTTTACTTTTCAATATTTTTTAAAAATGGACCATGTCTCTGTTTTCTATAAAGATCTTGGGACCAATTTTTACTTTTTTTTTTTTTTTTTTTTTTACTTGAGCTCCTAAGGAGCATTGCTGGACAGTGGGACCTTACACACCTATACTCATGGTTTCAGTGGCTACTGAAGAGGAGCACTGACAATGCCATCAGTGTCTCCATGAACCAAGTGCTGTAACAATGTGTGTCTTCAGACCCCTGGATCACTTTGATGCTTTATCCCAGGGCTCTAATTAATTTCTAGGCAATAGGCAATACCTGATAAAAATAGCAGATTGCTGCTCAATAGCAACATACCTGGTTCCTCTGTTGGCTCATTTTCCCTTTCCTTTGACCTTTGGGAAAATTCAAGGACTGTTTAACGATGTTTGAATTTTTAAAAAGGGTGGGTGAGGGGAAGTCCTTGTTGGTGTGTGCTGCTGATGGTGCCATTCTGGGTAGTTCGGTTTGCTTTCCCTGAAATATTTTCTTTCTGAAGAAATACTGCCTGTTGAGCATATTCATTCTTTTTTGAGTCTTCCTTGAAATCTGTCCTCGTTTAGGTGAGAACAGAGCTGGTTCTGTTCAGTGATTTTACTTTCCAGCTCAGTTCTACCTCACTGCACTGTCTGAAGTTAGCAGCCTGTTTTCACAGGCAGTGTCTGCTGCTGGCAGTGCTGACACCCC
>JAAGNO010030451.1:0-30601 GCA_033439905.1 Ceryle rudis
GGCCTGGGCGGCCGCTGCTCCCCCCGCCCTAGTTATCAAACACCACGACGCAGAGAACACCCGCCCGGCACCTACGGCCATCCCCCGCGTGCGGGGAGGGGTGAAGAAGCAGCGGCAGAGCCCGAAGCGCATACACACGGCCACCCCCTTCTCTTCGCGACGGGTATCTTACCGGAGGCGGCAAAATCCCCTCCGCGCGCCGCTGCGCGATCGCGGCCGCTTTTCCGAGGCCATCCCCAGCCGCGCATGCGCACCGGCTCTCGCGACGCTCCCGGGGATGCGGGAGCCGAGGAGCAGGTGCTGCCGCTTCGCCCGAGCCAATCACGGCGCGGCAGGCGCGGCCCTGCCCAATCCCCGCGCGAACCGCTGCGGAGAGCGCGTGGGCGGGGCCGGCGGACGGGGAAACGGAGCCAATGGCGGGAGCAGCCCGTGCAGCGTCCACCCGTCGCGGCTCGGCCCGCGGGGCGCCGACTTCTCCGCCCGTGGTGCCTCGGCCAAGCCCAGGCAGCCGCTGCGCAGCCTGCCCCTCGGCTTCGTGGCGGCGACGCCGTTTGGCGCCTGGGTTCGGTGCTCCCGGCCCCCGCCGCCCGAGTCGGCCCCTTCGGCAGCGACAGTAGCCCTGCTCGCTCTTGAGGCAAAGGTCGCTCGGAGAGACGGCAGATTCGGTGACGTCGGGTTTGACGTGCATTGGTGTGTGCTCCCCCGCGGAGCTCTTGGGAGAGACTTTGCCCCCAGGGCTGCTGTCAGCAGCACCTTGCGCGTGGTGGTAGCATCGTTCTCCCACGTACCTGTAGTCAGGCCAGAAAAAGGGCTTTTTCTTCATCGGTAATTGGAGCGACTTACCTCCTAGGAGTGGAGCAGCAGTTGGCAAAGCCTTCCTCCTAGCCAAAGGCTGTCGGGGTTGCTCACCTCATTTCAAGGTCAATGTTTGTTCTGGACACCAAGCATCACACCAGCATGTGTGAGATGAACCATGGAACTACAGCCACTACCTTTCCTTCCTACTGTTGAATCTCGTTGGAGGGTGCAGCTGCAGTGCACTCCGAGGCAGCCAAGAGCAGGTGCCACTGCACTATCATCCGTCCCCTCAAATACAGGCAGGGCGAGAAATGTCTGCACTCCACAAGCCCAGGGAGGGAGCGGGACTAAGCAAAATCGTACCTTAATGGTGCATACGCAAGCATTGATTATTTATTATGTCAACATTTAAAACCCAGGTTACATCACAGTGATGGCAAGTGTGTTCTGTGACTGCAATGGCTATGTAAAATACGTAAAAACAGGAGCAGAAGCTGGCAGCACTAACTACAGCATCAGGAGACCTACACTTCAATCATTTTCATACCCATACAAGTTCCTAAAGCTCGGCAGAAAAAGCCCCAGCTGTTCTGCAGGGTAGCTGTAGCTTTACCTTTCGGAGTAGAGGGTCCTGTTCACCTGAATGAGGTGGGTTTTTTTTTTTCCCAAAGATGCTAAAGCACTTCAGGGTAAGAGAAAGAATGATTTCAGAGAACATAATTTTATCTTCCCTTAATGTAATCCAAGTTGTGCTTTATTCCCTAGTACAAGTTTTCATGACAACGTCTCAGACTCCTGTATCAGCAGAGAAAAAGATGATCCGAAAGGCAATTCAGAGCAGGGTCAGAGGGAGGCAGCTCTGCCCTTCTCGCGTCAGGTAGTTCAATGCAGAGCTACTTTATTTCCCTTCTTCCCTCGGCTGCAGTTTTAACCACTGCTTTTTAAGGATCCACTGGTCTCAGTTTCACTCAGTCCTTCTGTTTACTGTAGGTGCAGATGGATAAAAGCGTCCCTCTGTGTACCTCTAAGCACTCTGGATTACTGCATTAATTCCCAACCTGCATTAAACTCTTAACCTAATGCAGGCTGCAATGTTTGGTCCAAGAAATACACGCATATGTGTGTGTGTGTATATATATATCTACACATACACACACATATATAGCACCACGGTACATAAACAATACTGTAAACTATCAAAGTATTATTAGAGGTCTTAAAAAACCAACCACCCTTCTGAAATGTTTTAATGTAAGAAAATTAATTTCATCTTATTCTAAATAAAGATACTCTTGCATTAAGAATACGATTCTACATTAATTTAACCCGTTTAATACAAATGTCTGCACAAATGTACAGCGCAGCCTGCTCCTCGCTGTCTGCCGTTCGGACGCAACGTGCGTGCAGGGGAACGAGGGTGCAGTTGTGCTTCACGCGTTAAGGAAGCGATGCAGGAATTCTGCACGCTAACAGGTATGTGGATTGTCATCTCCCAAGAACATTTCAAATGAGACTACTGGGGTTTACCTTTTATTTTTAAAATTATATTGAGTTTTGGCCTTGTGACCAGGATTAAGTATCAGTCCATACTGATTATCAAATTACAGGAGCCAAAATTTTGTTTTAAATAGATTTTTTTTCTCTACAAAAATAGCATTTCACATAATACCCTTATTATTTCCTGTAGCTAATTCAATGCACAATTCATTTAAGAACTTTGCAATCCTCCAAACAATACCTGTTTAAGTTTCAAGTTCCTGACATGGTAACTCTTAGGCACTTCCCAATAAAAAAAAAAAAAACAAAACCATAACTTATGCTACAGTAAGGCTGAAACACACTTCTGTTAAGTTGAGATCCATTTTCATATCATTAAGTTGTTCCTGTCTCTGAGGACCACGCAAAATACTTGCAATGAGTATCAACAATTTTGCCTTCAGCTCTACTTTCCCTCCAAAACTGCCCAGTGTTCTTGGTGGAGCTGAAAACTGTGTCCTTAATATTTTACGAAAATGTCCATATTTAAATTCTGCTGAAACTTATCACACTTCTAAGCTTTAGTCCCTGAGACGGCCTGTAATGCCTTATCAAGTGTTAATATATATCAAGTGTTGCCAAGCAAAGGTGAGCTCTACGACACCTCACTCAAGAACATTTCATAGAATTTACTAACATAATCCAGTTCTTTATAGCTTTTAATATTCTTTATATAAAGATGCAATAGTTATCTCTTTCCTAATACACAGTATTAAGATTAAATGGGTTTAAATTTTTACCCAGACATATTTTTGTTGCCTGTAGCCTGGTTTTCAAATGATCTGTAACAAGCGACACGTCAAAAATGTGGGTTGTTTTCAGTTTTCAGATGTCTTGATATGTACCTGGAAAAAAGAATTAAAAATCCACTGAGGCATTGCTAAGACATTAGCTTTTCCCTCCTTCCAACTGTGGGTACAGTTTAAGGCTGTAGTAATTCTCTTTGGTGACTTATGCTGAGTATTTTCTACCTATGGGTTCACACACAGTCTGACGCTTGGAAGAAACATGAAGAATAAAAAAATAAATAAAAATCACTTGTTCACCTGAAAGTGTTTACATATTGTAATTAATATCCAAGATGGTGACTGAAAAAAGCTAAAAAAGCCTTCCTGTCTCCTTTGATTGGCTTGTTTATCACGATCCAAATTCTAGTGGCTATACTCGCAGCACTGCAAAACTGGAGAATCAGCCCATCTGAGCATTTCCTGCACTCTCTCTCTGAAGTAGATTTAACCTCTCCACTGAAAAATTAATATAGTTCTCCACTCCTCTGAGGTTTTTTGCACAGAAAATCCCATTAAAAAATAAACAAAATAACCGATTATCAATAATATATGGCAGGAGGAACTGAAACTCATTTGCTAAAGCTTTAATTAAAACACTTTTATGAACATGCTTACCTCACTAAGTATTGCCCATACAGGAGAATCGGAATGGACCGATAGACGAAGAGCCTGTATCTTCCCTACTGACTGATCGACGCTGCCTTTTGCGACTCCATTTTCAAAAGTCCCTAAATAAAAAATAAAACGAGACCCATACAAACATCTATTAGGATTAAACACCCTTCCAACTGAACTTAGGCAAAAACTCTGAATTACAAATTCTAAAGTGACTCCAGAGGTAGATTGGGGGGGGGGGGGAAATATTTTGGAAAAGGTTAAACAGTAACAACTGAAAGACAAAGCTATAAACAAGAAGAAGGATTCATTTCTTCAGTTAGAGAAGCTAGGAGCTCGAGAGGAATACAAGAAAATAAAGAACTATAGCTACAAATGTTAAAAAAAAGATTTAAGTATGTCAGTGACCACATATATATGGCACACATGGTTATGTAAATAATCTGAATGAGCTTTTCTGAGAAGTATAATTATTTTAAAAACTATCTATTAGGAATCGTGGACCAATTCCAATGTATTTCTTCTCTAGCTCAGTGCTTTTTAACTAACCTTGTTAAACTGGCAATAAAAATCACTGCAGACAAATGAAAAACGCTCATCTCATGTACGATACTTGTTTCCTGTCAACTTGCTGTGCATTGACAGCACCTCAGTTTAGATCTCTGCTTAGAGCAAAACAGCCACGAAGAGGTGGGAGAGAGACACCAAACAAAGCAAACGTTGGTGAGGTAAAAGCAGTTCATTGGGAGAAAAGAGCAATTATGTGGTAGAAGAGACAGAAGAAAGCAGCAGGCAAAGCAGATCTCCCAATAATCCCATTTTAGTGGCGTTCCAGTTCAGGTAATAGTAGAAACCAGGCATTGGCAAATGTGTGGAGAATCTGCAGTTCATTTAAGAGAAGCCACACACCACCCTGAGGAAGGAAGAAGGGGAAGCAGAGGGTAGGGGCAAAAAAGGGGAAGGAAGGTGCACTGCCTTACGCTTCGTTTCAGGTTGGCTTTTGCCACTGCTGGCAGGGTTCTTCTTTATTTGAAACATAAGAACAAAATTTCTGCTTTTGAAGTGTCAATAAACAAATTTACCTATTTTTAAATATCCGTCTTGGGTTGCTGGGTAGATAAATCTACTTCCATTGTCAACCAGTTCTTTTCTTAGCATTTCCTGTAAGAAATAAACCAATAAAATCACCAGAAATACTTTCTAGGGTTTGATATTTTATGCTGAACATCACTCGTAAAATGAAACAGCACTTTGTATTACAGTTGGAAATGAGAGACTTACATCAGCTGGCAACACTTCCACGGTAGTGTTAAACAGTTTGTCACCAGGGTGCTCCATGTTTCCACTTCTGAAGAAGTACCTGATGATAAAAGCATATTATTTCCTGGTACTTTAGAATGAAGTCCTAGGCAAGTAATCCTTTCCAGTTTTGAAGGAAAGTTTCAAATACCTTTTCCCTAATTAGTTTTGGACTACAGAGAATAGAAACGGGCATTGAAACTTTCCAGAGTGTGACCAAACCATATTAGAGGCTTTTTATCTGAAACAGAACAAGCATTAAACCCATCTTTCTCTGGAGCCACGAATGCAAAGTGTTCTCCCTTTTCAGTGCTCAAATTCTAAATAAATTAACTTTCTAAATATAAATGGCTAAGGAAGATCTGCCCTCTGATCTGTTCCCATCATCCCATGGCTAAGGTGAGATGGGCTTTTGGAACGCAATGGCAGCAAAAATCCCTGCTTCTACTAGGCCATATGCCACGTGCCAAGAGAATCCCCCTTTTTATCAATACTGATCAATGTAGGTGCTTCTAAATAATCATCTTTATAGCCAATGAGCAACAGCACTGTCAAAGCAAGAACCCAAGTAAAAGCACCTATGAGATTTAAAAAAAAAATAAATAAAAATCCCTGTTTGGTTTTTAATTTCTGACATTAGAGTTCTTAGGTTTTTAGATCCCAAAAGAGCAAAGGAAGTTTAAAGCATCCACCTCCTTCCTCTGGTATCAAAAAATCAGGACCTAAACAGACCACTAAATAATATAGGATTAACTATACATTTTCACAGGTTAGCAATGGGACCAGCCATTAGGCAATGCCATATGTAAGCTAGCTTCAGCCAGTACAGCTTCCCAGTAACAGCAAAAAGCAAAAATATGGACTACCAAAGTTTCCCAAAGCATAAACCAGTTAATTAATAGTGGTGATCACAGAACACCATTTAGTGCAGCTCACTAGATGGAGATATAGACTCGCTTTCTTAGATTTATTTATTTATTAATAGATGAGAAATCTACAGCCTTTGCAGAAACAGAAGTCGCTCGGTTTTGTGACTAGTTCTGGGAGGAAGTGTAACACAGTGAAAAAGTTTTCTCTCTGAATTTCATTACAGAGATTGGGTAATTGTGGTGATTTGTGTCAGCCATATTTCTTGCTAGGTTAGTTTTAGCTCAGATCTGTTCTCCAATCTGACACAGAGAGAAGAAGAAGCTTCACTGACTGCTGCTTTTGGTGGCAACCTCAATTTGTATTGCTCATAGAGGAAGACCTTCTGAAAAAACATTTCTTTACCCTTAGCTACAGATGTCTCTCCCTTTCAAAGATGCCCAAGTTGAACGATGTGAGAACAGAGAAGATAGTCTCATCTTTTAGAATGAGAAAAACATTCAGGTTAGGACTTGGCTGTAGAGCTGAACAGATGAAATTAGACATCTGGCTGTGATTCAAATATTCAAGCTCTCATTACAGGCAGTGGAGATACAGCAACTTAGCAACTGACTCAGGTGACCAAACAGAGATTATGCTGCAAAGCTGTCTAGCTTCCACTGACTGTATCGAGAAGATGACTATCTGTCACGTGTAGCACGAGCTTACACAATTGCCTTACAGAGACATCTCTACTGTAAACACCTACATTCAAGTCTCTGAATCTGTATCCCACCTTTATTAATTCACTCTTCATTATTTCCCCACAGTAGTTACATTTGCTCTTTGCTTTCACCTACACTGATAAGTGTCTGGTCTGGGACGTGGCCTTTGACTTGACAACATGCAAGCAGCCTTCTGTTGACAACTAGAAAAATAAAACTTGCATGGACTCCACTGATGACATTTATTAGTCAAAACCAAATTCCTTTGAGAATTATCATAAGAGAATGTAAAATACTTAACTGAAGAAATAAAAGGGAAAAAAATTAAGCAGCTCTCAAATTACCAAATCTGAAATGTATTTCAGGAGGGGAATTCAAGAAGGGGAGCAGATAAATAGAAAATCGTGGATTTTTTTGTCAGTAAAGAGGCCATGGTTTACGCAAACAGTTGAGCGCTGGTTTGAACAACACCAATTCATTTTCAGACTAGGTACATGTAAGCTTCCGTGTTCCGTATCATGTAATACTTACCTCTCAACTTTTAGTGGATTTAAAAAGGTGAAGCGGATGTAGTCCCCTGCCACTGGAGCAGAGGCCCAAAAACAGTCTTCTCCTTTATAAACTTTTTCCAAGGTATATTGCTGGTATATTCTTAGGCTTGTATCCACTTTTGCAGGTGGATTATTATGTGCCTTATGTAGCACGTATTTGCCAAAATCTTTGTCCTGTTGGATATAAAGAGATGTGATTTCACTCGTGCATTGAAAAAAAAACCAACCATGCTCCAGCATCTTGAATTACTACAGGAAACTATTCCAGAAAATAATTACATCAGTGTCTAAATATAGACAATCTCTTTCTAACAGAAGCAGAATGTAAATTCCAGTGTAATTCATAGTTCATAGACAGAGCCCTACTGATTATTTCTCAGTTGCCTAGATTTAAAAATAAACTTTTCCACAATAGGCTACTTGATAATTGTCTACTATGCCTTCTGGCAGAATATCTGACATTGGTCTCTGCTAAAGTCTACATTAACCTCTAGTCTGATCCAGTAGAGCAATTTGAATCATCTCATGATTAGTCTAAATGACACCATCAGGACATTGCTCTCATCTGGTGCTTCACTGCTCTTGTCCTCATCAGGTATGTAGAAGATCCACTGTTTGCCCTCCAAACTCTCCCTGAAAAGCTATGGCTGTCATGATTGCCACACCCTTGTCCTACCAGTATGCCACCGCCTTAATACCCCTTGTATTGGGATTGTGGACTATTGGGTGAAGACAAACCATCACAGCCATTTGTGTTTGTATGGTGGAGAGCACACGAAACCTTGTGCTGTGAAGAGGATTCCTGCGTGCCATGAACTGCTGCTGTGACTGGTACAAGTGTTCAGAATAGACACTCAAAGATGTTTGTGCAGAAGTAGTGTGCTCCACCTGCAGTTTAGATGCCAGATCAATATTCTCCCCCAAATCTGTAAACCAACATTCTTGGCTATGGAAACTCCATCTAATGCCAGAGATGCAATGCTTGAAACTGCTGTGAGAAACAAGTCAGAACACAGGAACAGGATTTAGAAATATGGCACTAAATTCTTATCCTTACTTTCAAATTCTGTATCTTCCCAGCCAATGATGAGTAAGTTCCCACATGCTGAAAGAGAGATGGCTTAGCACGGATACGTAGCTTTGCCTTTTCCTTTTCGCAGTGTGTCTGGAAAGAAAGTAACAGGGAGGGAAGTTTCATTTCAATAAAGAAGAGACGAACTAAGTTTCCTAAGGCAATTTAATAACATAGTTGAAGGTATGTGTCCAGGGTTTTTTAACCGTATTTAAATGAGTAATTCTTAGATTAACAGTCACCTTATTTCAAATACGCTGTTTCTAGAACTAAAATCGTCACTCCACTTGTAGTGCTGTATAGAATTGAAGGCTCAGCCAGCGCTAATTCAGGGACTTCTGCACTGTATACTACCAATCACACCTCAGAGTGACAAAACTGGACCTCAGATCTGAAACTGATCAATTTAACTGTTTCTGGTAAATTTCATTTCAACTCTTGGTCTTGTATCACTCTAGTGAAACTATTTTGACCAAAACTGACCATCTTGAGATAGGTTCTGGTTACATTTTGAGCTTTATCAATTTGGTTCTTTCTGCCATGTTTGAGAGGCTTTTTTTTTTTTTTTTTTTACTATGCTATATTATAAGTTATGTATCTTTTATCTTAGAATTAGATAAAACTCTTAGATTCTGTATTTCAATCCTAATTTTCCAGGTTAGTACAATTTGTGACATGACATACACCTAAGAACTAAGTATTTTTACATTTGTCCACAGCAGATGTCCAGCAAAACAATGTAAAACCACAATAAATATAAACTGATTTACTGGCAGCTGTTTCTTGGAAGAGCACAGCATGCTTTTACCAGGAAAAAAAGTCATTGTAAGAAAATAAATGTGATCTTTCTACTGACACAATTTGCAGTTCCTCCCCTATAATCATGTAGTCTCTAGCATATCTCTTTTTATGCTGTGGCAGCACAACTGAAAACCTACTTGTGGTAGCAGCAGAGAATAATCAGTAGCACAGGACTGTCATCATCATCTGTGCAGAAACTGAGATAAGGCTCTTTAGTGAGACAAGGCTCCCATTTTTGCAGCCTGATAGTCCCCATTACACTTAAAAGATACATGCTGCTACATATGGTCGCAGAAACATAGAAAGGTTTAGGTTTGAAGAGGCCTTTAAAGATCATCTAGTTCCAACCCCCCTGCCATGGGCAGGGACAGCCTTCACTAGACCAGGTTGCTCAAAGCCCCATCCAACCCGACTTTCAACATTTCCAGTGATGGGTCATCCACAGCTTCTCAGGGCAACCTGTTCCAGTTTCTCACCACCCTCACAGTAAAAGGTATCTTATGTCCAATCTAAATCTACCTTCTTTCAATTTAAGACTGTTGTCCCTTGTCCTGTCATGACAGGCCCTGGTAGAAAGTCTTCCTCCATCTTTCTTATAATTTTGTGGCCCTCCTCTGGACCCACTCCAACAGGTCCATGTCTTTTTTGTACTGGGGACTCCAGAACTGGATGATGATTCACAGGAGGTAAACACAATAAAGTTTCTGAACCACGCAGAAATCTGATGATCCTGATCATAACAAACCATCTTCTCCAACACAGTGAGCAGACAGCTGAATCTTGGTATGTTACTACTCAGCCCAGGTTGAAAACATGCGCCAAACACCCGTCACCACAGGATAGTGTGTAAAAGCCACCCCGTTGACCCTCTTGTGAGACACAGAGTGTGATCACTTAGTGATAGCAATAGTTTCTTGGAAAGGGGAAAGCATGAGGATCTCTGCCCACTTGCCCTCTCTGGCACCTGCAGTAAAGTCCACTGCTCTAACCTGTCAAACAGAGGAGAAGCGCAGGTGGGATCCCTCAGCCTCCATTTTCTGCCTTCTCATGAATAGTCTCAGGAGGTTGTGCCTTGGGTCATTCCCACCCAAGGGCAGTGTGAGACTGACGTATCTCAGTAAGTTTTTGCTACCCACTGCAATTTGCTATTGCAGAAGTGAAACTCAGTAGAAACTTGCTGATACCACTCTGCTTTGGCTTGGCCAGAGCAGACTCACCCGAGCCGCCTGCCTGCCTTTCAGGAACACAGCTTTTGCTTAGGTATGAATCTGGCCTTAGAAGCTAAACCAGTAATTTAAAAAATAAAACATTTAATCTACCAGATAGCTATTGGCACGTTAGACAGATCTAGAATGGGTGATGTTAGTGTAATTGTATCTTTTTTTATCCTGTTATCACAGGCAAGAAAGAACCTAAATGAGAGGTACTCGAGGCTCACTAACCCCTGTGAGCCACCCTAACCCATGGAGTAGGATTTCAAAGCTTACTCTATGCGAAGTGGAAATGGACACTCCTCAGTGGTACTACTAAGTGTAAAACCAAGGACCTTCCAGTCTCACCAGGAGTCACCTGGGCTACACAGTAAAACCTGAAGCCTGTTTGTTCTGCTCCCCTCAATCCCCTGCTCTGCAAACCCCCTATCTGTCTCTTCTTCCTCCTTTATCAACACAAAAATAACACTGTGAACATCAGGGGTGGGGACTGGCCACATTAATCAAATAAAACTCTTGAACCTTAAAAACCAAGAAGGAGCAGAAACTGTGGTCAGTCCTATGTGGCACAGTCTGTTATATATGAAGAGTTTGAGTAGTAACTAGCACTAAAAACTGGAGCGAGAAAGAATGCAAAAGGACATAAAGAAATACTTAAATTATCATCGGGCTCACTTGCAGTGCTAGAAACGGCACCTCTTGCAATTCAAAGGTTTCTTTCATTTTCAGTGACAAGTGCCATTTAGTTTGTTCAATTTACATGTTTCCCTGCATTTTTTTTTTTTCAGGCAAACAGTATTTTTTTTTTTTTCTCCAGATAAGAAAAGATTTAAAGCAAAACACTGAAGTTCTGCTTCCTGAAAGGAATTGGTAAGCAAAATTCAGAACAACCGTGACTGTAACATTGTATGCTTTACAGACTTTCATATTAGAAGCTCAGCAGAAGGTTACAAGAAATAATCCACATAGGTTTACATATTCAAAATTTTCTTTGATGCTGCAGATGGCCTACCTGACCAGCTGCAGGGAGATGTGAGCTTACACTGTCCAGGTTCTGAGCTGGTGGAGGCAAAACAGCTCTGCCTGCTGTAGAAAGCTGAATTTCTTTGAGTCATTCCCCTCCACAGAAATCTGAATTTCTGAGTCACTCCCCTCCACAGAAATCTGAATTTCTGTGAGTCAGGCCTCTCCATATGCCCTAATCAGCTCAAACCCTGTGCCACTCCATGCAGATTTGCAGCAGATCTTTCCCCACAAATTCCAAAGTCAGTCAGGTTTGAGATTTCTATTCTGTTTTGGAAAATTATTTTGTCATGAGACTGTTTGAATATTATTTATGCTTATAAATTTGTAGACATACTTACTGCATCCTTTTCTGGATTGCACACTTTAACCCAGAGCAGGTGGTCTATAAGCCAGTCTATGGGCTTATCTTTATAGAACATGAGAAAAAATTCCACTATGAATGGCAGGTCGTGTGATTTAAACAGTTTTCCTGAAAGCAAGACAAGAAGTGGCAGATTTAGATATTATTATTATTGCTGTGCAAAAATCACCAGCTTTATGTTTACTCCAGCCTTAAACACATGGATCTAACTCTAATATTTAGTGAAAATTTCACAGAGTCCAGCTTTGGACAGTTGCTTTTCCTCCAGCTTGTTGGGATTCTGACAAGATTTCCACCACATGCCTGGAGATATTCTCACATAGTCAACCAGCTGACTAGTAAAGCGTGTGGTTAGACCCTCATTCCGAACACAGATCTGTCAGTCACCTGTAGCAGTGTGTCAGAAAGTCTGTGTAATTCCTCAAAGTGCTAGATGTGCCATTTCACTGGCAATACTATTCTGAGTATCTTTTAAAAGCAACTTTTTTCATATCTTAATTAAAGTACTATTACTGCTCATTTAGTACTCTTGCTATTTGTATTAGCAGATTCCATGACGTTTCTTTCTTTGACCTAAGATAAGGTGTTATCACAGGTAAATTGTATTAGAACTGAAGAAAAAATAGAAACTTACTACCAAAAATAATAAAAAAACCCCTTCCCTACGATATGGGATGCATGTTCTGCTCCAAGGAGGAAAGGAAGCGGATTTTTTTTTTAGAGATTGTTTAGTTTTCATTCTAAAAAAGAAGACTACACGCTAGAGGGGTGCACAGTGCCCTGAGGTGGAACAATCTGCTTCTTACGGGAACCCGATTACTAGATCCTATGCTGAGGAGACTCAGCATTAAAAAGACAGTTTTAAAGAGTACAAAAAAGCAAAAGATGTTCAGTGGGAGCTTTCCTGAAGAACCAAGGAAGTTCTGATATATGACTCCTCCTATGCTTTGAAATACCATTCTGGGTGAAACCTACTCAACCTACACAGCTCCAAATCCAATTGGCCCTACTGAGGTCTTACTACTTACCAATAAATCCAAGCTGGGAGAACTCGAGAATCATCCACTCTTGTGACTGTTCAGCAGCAAAGGTTTTTATACTTTGAATATAATCAGGTTTGGCTATAATATCATCTTCCAGCTGGGGGGGTGGAGCAACAGAAAAAGAGAAGGCAAGTGGTGGTTTTATTGCTTGGAGAGGAGGTGGTGGTGTTGCCATATGTAAGTGATAACTACATTGGTTTGACTGCTGTTCCAAACTACAGGGGCTTGCTATTTAGCTTCTACATATATCTCTGTTTCAGTGACATTCATTAAATATTTATTTGCAGGAGTGACTCTAACACCATGAGTCCTTCTCACTTTTTTGAGCAAGAAGGACTCCCTACCTTAAAGAGATCTCACTTAAAAGAAAATACTAAGCAAAAAGATAGAGGTTAAGGAAGAAGACAGTAGACAGTTTGTACCGAAGCTGTATAAGCATTGAAAAGCAGCAGAAGCAGACCGTTTGAAAAGAAAAGCATCTAAAGCAGTTGGTTAAAAGCTCTGCAGAGCAGCCTGGGCAGACTTTGTTGTACTTCAAAGGAGACTGAGAAGAACTGTGGATGATTACTGAGAAGCTGGTAGAAAGCAAGTTGTTACAGGGAAAACTGGTCATGAAGGAACGTGCTGTGAAGCACACTGAAGGACAGGAATACATAGAGCTTTCAAGGTGTTGAAATGGCTGATGCTGAATACAGCAGTAGAGCCACCTAAAAAATACTTGGAAAAGAGACTGACATCCATCAGGGAAACGGAAAAGACCTTGGCTGCATTTTTGCATAGCTTTCAGAGAAGAACTGGGGTTCTGAAAAGCCAGAAGCTGTTCCAGTTACTAAAACTGAGGATAACGAGTCCAAACAAGGAGTTTAGAGATAATGACACAAAGGAAATAAATGAATTCCAGAAATAATTAAGAAGTAATTCAGGGTTTGAATATGGTATGGGTGTGAAAAACACAGGAAGAAGAGGCTAAGCCTTCAGGAAAATGTTGTTGGGGTGCAGTGTAATAATACAGTTAATTTGACCTAACTGCTGTACTTCATGGTCCCTGGTGCTTGCCTTGTGGTGCTGGAATCTAGTTCAGAATGCTAAGCAGGTAAAAAATTAATGCTATGAGGAAAAAAAAAAAAAAACCAACATTGTTTCCTGCTGGTTTTGCATCCTCAACTGACTCTGCAGAGTCAGCGTGAGAGAGCAGGCCCACAGCCTTCAGCTGTTACTACAGCCCATTACTTACAAGTGTGGGGCTAAGTGTTGTCAAGAGTGAATTCAGAAGGAAGTAGAATGATGTTTGAAAGACAAGATTAAGAGATCTGGTTTGACCCTGTCAGCTTTTGCTGATGGTAAAATAACAAAAACTAGATAGATGAACTGATCAAGATGAATGCATATTAATAGATTCTGAGATCTGGGGATTAAGCTGAGGTTACAGTTATGCAGAAGAGAACAACAAAAAAATCCCAAACCATCAACTTAGAAGAAATTTTGCATAAAATTAAATGAGCTAAGAAGGTATCTGGTAGCTAGATGTACAGGGAGAAGAGCAAGGAATCAAAAGTCAGTTTCGGAGAATCCTTAAAGAGAAATTGAGGGGCACTCAGAAAAAGATGAAAGGCAGAGAGCGCGCTAGCTCAATAACCTAGTGAGCCCACCATATCGAGAAACGCTAGAAGAAAGTGTCCAAAAGTAGTACGGATGAAAAATAGAGGCTGCGATGCAAAGTGGGTGTGAATATGGTTATGAACTGAAAGTAGTTTTGCATTGTGCAAAGTCTGAAACAGCCTTTTCTGAAGCTGACAGTTAAAAGTGAATATTGGAGATGTAGTGCAGGCCATTAAAAGTTGTTTATTTAACTCTCTACTGAGCCTGGTAATTTGTGTTCGACTAAAGCACATCTTCTTGAAGAGCCTTTGCCACTGCTTAGAGACTTCAGTATCTGTTCTTTCTAAGTTATATGCAATTATCTTGAACATTTAGTATGGGGTACCCAAGTTCTAATTTGATTTTTTTCAGATTTCAACTTACAGCCACTTGTTTTTCATATGCTCTTATTTACCAAAGGAGATTATACAGCAGCTGTACACAGCTGGATCAGCAAGTTTAAGATAACTGTGTAGTCCCTTTGCCCCATTGCCATATGAAAGCCAACAGAACACACGATCACGGCTAATTTCCCTTCACTCTCAGTACTTTGGGATGAAAAAAAGATATGTGCACAATTGCAAGGCTACGTATATTTCCTAGGCAATAAATGGATTTCATTAGTTTTTCTTATGTGGGTTATCTGTCTAAGAGAAGGAAAAACAAAGAACCAACAAAAAAGTGGTAGCATACAATGGAAGTGTAGGCGCCAGACAGGAAAGTAGCTTCCTTCCTAAATTACGTTAGGGTATTTTTATATTCTGAATCATCATTCCATGAATGTGTGAAGACTGTTAAGCTGAAAAATCTTGTTCTCTCATTTTTCCATAGAAAACAAGCCTTCAGCAGTTTATTTCATAAAGTTTTGGGGTGGTTTTTTTTGGTTTGAGTTTTTTTGGTTGGTTTGGGGTTTTTGTTTATTTTTTTGGGGGGAGGGGAGGTGTTAGTGCAGGCATATAAGAAAATTTCAGAAAAAAAAGCACTTTCATGAAAGTTATTCCTTTCAGGAACTCTACCAAATAATAGGATTGACTGAAGAGTCTAGTTAATGACTTCACTGAGCTATTAAAACCATTAGAGAAACACACAAGAGGAACTGTAATAACGGCGTACAGAGGAGTGCTACTGGCAGTATATACAACCAGTACATATATATACACATATATAAATTATATATAAATCCACAAAGCTCCTGCAGCCTCCACAAGGAAAAACTCATGAGGTGAAAAAAGCATAGCAGCAATTCAGTTAACTGCTTGAAACTTATACCATATTAACTGAAGATACTAAAAGATTTATATAATGCTTTATTTTTGGTTCACTTGAGTGCTGATAGAGAGAGAACACTTCCCAAAACTGCTGCATCTGAGTTTCTCAAAGATGCTTTCAGATTTGGAAGGTTTAATCGCTTCAGACTGAACTAAGCCTATATGGACACAAAGAACAAATTCATGTCTTCACTGGTAGGCTGGGATTTAACTATCTGCTTTTATGGCTACGCCAAGATCCTGTTATCTTGTCTCTGACATTAGTATAAGCGCCTCAGGGGGTGAACTCCAGGAAGTATAGTGAAAGTGGAAACGTGTATTTCAAAGTTATCTTATTTTTTGGTTTATTGATTAACAAAACTTCACAAAAAAAGCCTGCAAGAAGCAGTAGTTGGATCAGGGAAGGAAAAAAAATGTGTAAAAAGACAAAAAAAACAGACGGGCAAAGTAGAAGAGAGGAGATGACTGATGGGATTTATCATCTATTTTCAAAGACTATGTTTGATCAGTAGGTAAGGTTTATCCACAGTGTAACCCCATTAGCTTCAATGGACTTCACAAAGCTCTTTGCTCAAATCCTGAATATCCTAAAATGAGTATTTTATGTGTTTATTCAGCAACGATCTTGCCTGACTCATGAGATCAGCTGATCTGTAGACTTCAAGACTAATTATATATGCTTATCTTCTTCCAAATTCAGAAGTTAATATCACCCAAACAATACTATTCCTGACAAAACATTAAATAAAATCTAAGCTAGTTCAAATTTTCCCTAAGATTACTGAAATAAATCTTTGCACCAGGCTGAGGAAAGGGATTTTTAGGTTATTTGCTTTTCATTAATACAAGGCTTTCATATGGAGGGAAAAAGAAACTTTCTAAGAAAATTCTGAATGCATAACTACCACCAGACCATCATAATCCAGGCTTTGCTCTGAACAACACAGTTCAGTCCCAGATTAGAAAACACATATTCTCAAATTTCCTTAAAAATACAAATACAGAATTAATTTCCATGCACACGTGAATGCTCGGAGAACTTCGTAATAGAAATGGACATTAAGTGTCTGGCAGCACACTCAACATTTCCCTTCACCATGCTTCCAGTGCCTTAATGGTCTAGTGCACCTAATAAACTCAGCTAGCATTCTCAGGGAAAATACTTCATTTTCCAGTAAACAGCTGTTCAATAAACAACACTTTCCTTTGTCCACCTGTCTTCTGAGTGCCTATGCCAAGCGTGAGACCAGAGCACAGACTTGAGTAGCCCAGATTAAATGTGTTTGTGTGAAGTGCTGACAGGGATTGCACAAGATGCCTGCTCTTGTGGTCTCCTCTTCTGCTTCTGGGAATCTTGTGATGTACTTATCTGGTACAGTGTGAGGTTTGGTCAAGCAGAAGACCCAGCAAAACTAAAAACTAAGCAAAATGCCATTCCAAGCTTTTTAAAAAACTGTTGACATTCACGAGCTACATTAAATTTTCTGGATCAGTTCCATTCATGATAAATTTTGGAATCTCTGGTGGTGTTTATCATCTCTGTGGGGTGTAAATTAGCACAAATCCACAATTATGGCTAAACCTAAGCCTGAAGGCATAGGGATCTTCTCAAAGTCTAACACTCTAGATCTTCTGGAGAATTGAGGATCTGTACCAACTTGCAGTTTGACCTTGTCTCCAGTATCATTATACTGGTACGTTTCGCTATCTGTCAGGGTTTTTGGGTTCATTGTGATGTGGGCTATAACCTGGACCTACCACCACTGCTCTGTCTCGCTGCACTAAGTGAAAACACATTAAACTCTGATCTTCTTAACCTGACCATATAAGGGTTTCGTGCTTCAGTTACCTTGTTATTCAACCTCACAAATGACAGGAAGGTACAGATGGATTTAATCAAAGAGTACCTGGATGCAAGATGTATATAAACACAGAAATATGTGGATGCTCATAAAGAGGACAGGAAAGATACACAGGAAATGACAGATTGCTGGTTTTATTGAGACTTTTGAAACGACTTAGAATTGCCAAAGCTAATAACGAGTACAGATGTAGTGCAGCTACTTAATGATAATATGAACATACCTGTAAATAAAATGTTCCCTTAGGTTGGGCATATAGCATTAAAAAGCTATAATCCAAATTCTGTTTAGTTCTCCACCTAAACATAAGCAGCAAATTCTGATAAGTTTTTTTTAGGGGGGGTTGCAAGTTATTGCTGTAACAAAAGCATTTCTAGCACTCTGCAGTTTTTTTCTCTATAGTAAAATTGTAAGGTTGAGTATCCTAATTCATTGCTAAGTGAATAAAAAATCCCCTATAATCAGTGTAAACATTGGTAAAGAATCTAACTTTCTATTGGTAACTGAGAAAAAAAAAATTGTGATCTATTTCAATGCAGCCTGAAACAGAATGTCTAATGAGAATATTCATGTCAAATGACTTAAAAGTTCTACTCATTATATTATGAACAGTAGAGCGCAACACACAAAGATTATTTAAAGATCAAAAATTAAGTGTTTTTACTGATGATGAACAGCACAGAAGCAGGTTGATAATCTTAATTTTCAGGTTTAAATGTAAACACATTTTTGTGTACTCGTTTGCTGTCCCTCATTTTACCAGAGAATGAACCTGATCCTCGATAATCAAGGCGAAAAGACTACAGTAATTTATCAGTATTTAAGGAATGTAAAAGTGTATCTGATTCAAATTTAATCATATCTGAAACTTAAGTATATAAACATGTTTGTGCTCTGAAAGATATAACATTTATCTATAAACCAGATATACATGCATACAAATATAAATACAAATATACACTTGCTGATGCCCTCCAACCTAAACCGTCAGTACTGCAGCTCTCTTGCTGTATTGCTGGGGCAACTTCTGACAAATTAGTTGTTCTTGATTGAAAGAAAACTATTTCCTCCAGTAAATCAGGCCTTTTAGGCTATAATCTCTATCTCAGGGAATTTGGGGCAAATGAAATCACCAGTTAAGAAATATTACTAACAGTAGTATAAAAAGTCCATGACAAATAAAAGGTCATTAATTAAAGCCACAGTAGTTGTTCTACTGTAGTTAGCTAAGGGGCCACATGGGGTTTCTTTTGTGTGTTCACAGAGCCTCTCCCTTATCTGTCACACAACGGATTTTTCTATTTTTTCCTTTAAGACCAGATCATCAAGCCTATTGCCTCTTCACATTATCCAGCTGGTTTAAATCCCGTGGGATGCACAGAGTCAAGACCCAAAAGAGAAGCCTTGGCTCTCACCCTGAGGCTGATGGGCAGCATAGTTTTTCTCAAGATCCCCTTGTGTAACATTTTTTTAAGTACACTTGAGGTCCATTAGCTCCAAAATACAAAAACATTATCAGCTCAAACAATGTTGCCTTTTGTAGAATTTTCCATTTTATACTCTCAGCAAAAGTTGTTAGGTTTTATACGGCTATCTTACCTTACTCTGTCCTCTGAATCCCCAAGTGTTTTCTTCAGGTTGGAAAGATCTGGATAATAAGAAGCAGGAGGAGAAATAACTTCTAGGACACCAGACTGGATTTCTCTGGGGAAGCTATGAAGAAAAGCTCAGTGAGACCCCATTCCTCAAAAAGACTCCCCAGAGTCAGGGGAGCTACCATCTGCTGTTTTTTAAGTGGAATTTACCAGCAACATCAGTACTACAGTAGGTTTCATCTCTTACCTCTTTCAGTCAGCTGTGCTTCAGGGCCTTTAGCCTTATGTGTTTTGTGACTATTTGCTACACTACACCATTTCTTAGAAAACAGGTTTTATAAGACAAAATAAATCTACTAATGAGTGTAATTTTTTTTCCTCAAACAGTTTAATTTAGCAGTTGTTCCTCTCAAGCTGCTCTAAAGTTTTTAATGTGCACGTAATGCTGTAATCATCTATGGGAAAGAATAATAACAGCAAGGAAAACTACAGTGAGAAGCAAGCCTTCATCTGATAGCTCTTACATTCATCTGGCACAGCAAACACCCATCTCATGTTACCCTTCACAGAATAGTATTTAACATTTCAAATACAATCCCACTGCTGTCCAAAGTCCATTGCCTACATGAAAGAGAGGCAAATAAGGAAACAAAGACACGTAGAAAACATGGCAGATGCCAGAATAAATTGCAGGGGTGCGAAGTCAGTAGGGACCTAATACGTGTAGCCTCGGGTACCTTGAATTGCATCATTAATTTCATAGGGAAAAGACTCAGGTTCAAGTAAATGTTTATCAGAGGCTTAAGCTGAGACTTTGCCTGATTAGTTAAAGCATATCTATAAAATAAGAAAAGCAAAATAAACTGATATATATCCCTCAGTTCTGAATTTCATTGCGTGTTACGATACATTTACTAAGAGTGCACCTTTGCCACATTTCTTAGCGTTTGCATTTCCTTATGGTGGAGCTCCAAGTTATTGCTGAAATGCTCTAATTCTTCCCATAAAAGCTCAAAATGCGTTTGCTAGCTGTGGGGCACTACACTCTAAAGGACTTACCTGGTTTTAATATTTTCTGCAACACTGTTAACATATTCTGCATTCACCTGAAGAAAAGAAGTGGGGGTTCATTTCAAGTCATCTTTTGTATAAAGCAACATTTTGTAGGGGATATATACGTGCAACCACTCATTTTTATTTGCCAATTCTTTTCATTCCCAAGAGCAGTATGTTAGAGCAGCCAACTGCACGTTCAGTGTAGCTGAATGCAGAACTGAGCTGCCTCCAGCTGTGGTTTCTGCATTTTGTGTTTTCACTGCTTCTGCAGGAAGTTAATCCATTTTCTGGATAAAACTCCGTTCTACAGCTTTCAGTTACGCCAGAAAGCGCAGTCATATAACTGTCAGTAAAAAGGGCTGTTTCAGGTCAATCATCTGATCACAGAAGAGGCCCGAGTCTGTTTGGAAAACTCATCTAAGCAAAATTTTCTAAAGCTAGTGATATTTGATAGTTTTTATTTAGAGTTTCTTCCTAATATAACAGACTTATGGCTCTTAGTCTGGAAATTTTGAGGAAGTACTTATTCATCGCTGCTGTTTCAGAAAAGAAACAGGTTTAGTGTGCAAAACACATCTGTTAACTGTATTAAAAAGTGCTAAGTTTTATGAATACCATTTCAAAGCAATACAATACCCATTTTAGCAGTTCTGATTGTTTGATTCTTTTTTAAATACACAAATAAGCATTACCAGCTATATATTAAACTAGTAAGAAGTAAAACCAATCTGAAGTGGTAAAGAACTGTGACAAGAAAAAAATACCAACAACTTTGCAGCTCATTTTCAGTCAATAAGTTACTCTGACTTAACTCATGATGTAAACATTTAACTTAATCTTCTAATACTTCATGGGAAAAAGGAGAGTGTGGATTCTCGATCAGTGAACACACCTGCCCTCCTCTCATAATTAAATGTTCTTATCACCTCTCATATCAGCACAACCAACCTGCTCTAATTTACTGCATGGCTGAAAAATGGAAGCTGCGAGAATGTGACTCTGGGGATGGGAGAAAGGGGAGAGACTGCTTCTGACAACGGCAGTTTAATCCTAAATTGGCTGAAAGGGACAATTACCACAACCAAAGCTGCTGTTTGCTAAAAAAGCTGTGTTAGGACTGCCCACAGTGGGAAGCTGTAATATTCAGAAGTTAACCCTTAAAACTCAAAGAACTCTCTGAAGCCCTGTAATGAAATGGCAGCTAGGCAAAGGTCATCATTGCCAGGGCTCTTCATTGGGCAATACCAACTGTTAAATAAGTTTGACTCTTGAAAATTCTGCTGAAGAGGAACTGGGCCTATCTACTTATCATGGTGATCCAAACAGAAAAGTGGAAGTCATGACTTAATATAGAGAACTATATACTTTTTGACAGGATTACAGCTGAAAAAGCTGCTCTAAGTGATGACTGAACTAAAAAACCAAACTTTTAACAGTTAATGAATACCTGTTAGGAAATATAAAGTTGTTTATGGAAGGACAAAGAAAAATGAAGAGTCAATATGAAGTCTGAATAACCGCATAGTCTTTTCACCTGCAAGTAACTATCACTCGTTCCATTCTGTAGCTTTTTTCCGATGTGATCATGACATTTTGGAATGAGGAAAAAAAAAATCATTTACCCCTAGTATTTTACCTTGAGCACTGTTTACTTTCCCAAACACGGAACTGGTCAAATCTCTGAACAGTTCTTTTTCACAAGAAATGTCAATACACATGCAGAAGACAAGGCTCCAGCATATCAAGGTACTTTGAAAGTTATATGATATCAAAACAGCAGATAAATAATCCAAACTTTTGTTAGACTAAGTTTACTTTTTTCAAGTTCTGTGGAACTTTTCTGTGGAGGATTTACACTTCATTCCTGAAGTAGAATACTTTACTTTCAGAGATAAATAACGAGATCATGTGGTTTTATTTGAAAGCCTGACTGCAACATCTGTATTTTTAAATGTCACAGAATCACAGAACGTTGGGTTGGAAAGGACCTCGAAAGATCTTCTAGTCCAACCCCCCTGCCAGAGCAGGATTACCTAGAGCAGGTCATACAGGAACACATCCAGGCAGGTTTTCAAAGATTCCAGAGAAGGAGACTCCAGAACTTCTCTGGGCAGCCTGGTCCGGGGCTCCGTCACCCTCACAGTGAAAAAGTTTTTTGTAATGTTTTTGTGGAACCTCCTATGTTCCATTTTACATCCATTGCCCCTTGTCCTATCACTGGATATCACTGAGCAGAGGCTGGCTCCATCCTCCTGACACTCACCCTGTATATATTTATAAACATTAATGAGGTCACCCCTCAAGTCTCCTCTTCTCCAAGCTAAAGAGACCCCGCTCCTTCAGCCTTTCCTCCTAAGGGAGATGTTCCACTCCCTTGATCATCATTGTGGTTCTGCGCTGGACTCTTTCAAGCCGTTCCCTGTCCAAATGTCATATGATTTTTTTACCCTTCTATCATCAGAGTTACACGTTTTTTTCCACGTATGAACACCGCAGCACTAACTGCTCACCATCTCCTCCAGACCTGAAGAAATCCCTCCCGAAAGCCTAGCTCCCAGTAGTTTGCAGCCTCTCCTACACTGTTACATTAAGACATAAATCTCCATACTGTCTTTCTATCAGCATACTGCACCTTTCCACACAAACTTACCTCTGCTATAAAGATGATTATTACACAGTCATTCTTTTGCTCTTCAGAAAGTTCGTACAGTAGGGAATGCAGCGTATTAATCAGATAATGTTGTTTTTCTCTTTTCACAGTAGGAATACCCATCACCAGTGAGACTGCAAAGAAAGAAGTCCACAAACCATGACATTTTAAAATCAGGTAAAGGGAAATTGAAATTACATTTTAATTTTGATGTGACCATGAGACTTGGTGACACTTAATATTCTTATAGCACTGTGGAAGCATTTGACTACCTGGAAGGAGAGAGATCTCCAGCTAAGTCTAGGTTAGAGACACCTGTGTCTATGTTTTAAGCACCAGGTCTAAACTGTGTAGAATGTCACCATTTGAGAACTTGGAGATACTACTACCTCTGGCAAACACATAGGACCTGCTATTGAGCTTCAAAAGTGAGTACTGCAAAATAAGTGCTACTAGCTCTTGGCAAGCAGTTGGAGATCTGAGTAGTAAGAGTTAAACCAACGCTGCTTTAGTGAGCAAGTTGTCACAGGATGTGAGTGCTATGTATCTCAGAAAGCAATCCAACTCAAAAGTCTTTCTTAGAGGTTTAATTGATCTCAATCAATGGCTTTGACATAATCAATAAAAAGAAGAAAGGAACTTAGGCATTATCATAATTGAGAAGAAAGGAACTGAAATTATTTCTGGCAAATACTCTACTGGCAGCAACTCTGTGCGGTATGACAGCATTAGATTGTAAGCAGGATGTCCTTCTTCATCACTACAGGCACTACCTAAACCAGCGACCTCGTATAGCTCACTAAACCTGTGGAATTCTTAGTCCTTGCAGACGATTCCTATTCACCAAAACCTCATGAGGCTGGTAAGGAAGCAGTAGATTTTGAAGGAAAGGAGTAGGTGCAGTTAGTGACTTGCTCCAGACTTCATCATCCATGCCAGTGTCAGATCATAAGCACCAAAGTTCCAGTGTCCTTTCCCAGCACATAACCTGCTAAACCACTGGGGGTTTGTTTGGTTTTACACACTGAAGGTCAGCCTGCACTTGTCAAACTGTGGTCTTGGTATTGTGACTTACATGTACAAAGAAACAAAATTAAACATGGTGAATTATTTTATTACTTATTACTTTTCTTCCTTTTTTTTTTTTCTTCCTTGCTTGTGAATGTTTTCTGAGAGTCAAATCATTTTGCTGACAACCTCTGGTCTTCTGCAGACTGACACTGATCTATGTGCACTCCAGTGACAACTACAGCACTAGATCACATTGCTACAACTACACCAACTAATGAAAAGACTGTAGTTATCATTGTCATGGGCATGGCCAAGTTGGTTTTTTTTTTAGTTAAATCAGAAGTGCTGCCAGTGTTTGTTTATATAAAATCACCCTAGAGAAAAGTAAAAATTTCAACAAGATACAAAACTCAGCAAAATGATCAACTAGTTCCTTTTTGTCCCTGTTGCTTTTGAATGTTCATTTAACCTGTCACATGACGGTTAGAAGATGTAACTTTATAATCTTTAGAAGATGTAACTTTATAATCTGTATTGTAGTTCACTGAAATTCATTATGATTTGTGCAGGTGTCAGCTGATTTCTCATATGGATGAAAAAGTTGCACTGAAGATTTACTAATATGCTTTAAATGCCCACATCACTTTTCTACTTTTTTCTTACTTCAACAAACTGAGTGCATTATAAATTCTCCTTGGCTTCCTCATTTACCCTAATTTTGTGGGGAAAAAAATGTCACCTAACGCATCTTAGACACAAGAATACACCTACATCATGAAATAAAACTGGTTTTCAATTATGACTATTTTTTTGTTGATATTTGAAAAGGTTTATCAGTATACTTTGGGATAAAGACTTGAAATTGGGATGGGCCTGGAAAAAAGTGCTTTTGTCATCCCTATTAAAATTGATTCAGTTTTGCAACATTGTAAAGTTTAGGGAGAAAACCCACTCCGAACTTTTGAGTGTGCTTCATTGCTAGAACTTAATATAAAATACAAACACCTAGAAAATGTAATCCAAACTTTATTTCCTACCTCCAGTTCTCTGTTGCCCAAAAATAACATTTGGAAAAATGGCATCTTCATATTCTCGAAGGTGAGGTAGATAGTGGTACATGTTTGTAAGATGCACGGGGAGTTTTCCGGTGAGGTTTAACACTTTCCACTTCATATCATCTTAAAGAAACAACAAACCCACTTATACACGGAAATTAAAAAGCCAGCAGTGAAGCCTATCATATCAGCTGTTTTCCTCTACTGAATACCATACAGATTACCATGAACAACATTATTCAAACAGAACTGTTCCTCAGAAGTGATTATATATCATATGTATTACCCTCGTGGGGTAATAAACTGAGAATCACCCAGTACAACCCCCAGGCAACAGTGCAGAACTCCAAGGCTGAATGACCTGTGAACTCAGAGACAACTCCCTCAAAGGTTTTCTTTTAATTGGCACCACTTAAAAGCATTCACATTTCCTTCAGATTATTAATAAGCTAGTTGCAACGTAAAAAGAAATTCTAGCAGGAACATATCTAGCCATCATGATCTCTGGGTCTTCTCAACTCCTTTAAGTCCCCCCAGAAAGTCATCCCAGCTGCACAGGAGGGGGCCCAGGACTGTGGAATATCCAAGGAGGTTTACCTGTCTTCCAGGTTAGACACAGACCTAGTATTTATCAGGGAGTAACATAGGAAAAGCTGGTAAAAATAGCTTATTCAGTGCTCTGTAGCTGGCAGCAAGAGAGGGATAAGCACTTTAAGAAACTCAGTTAGTAGTATGCACAGCTTTGCCACTATGAGACCACTGCAGTCCACTGTGTCCCATTTTTCTCTCCTTACCTGTTCAGTTTCTACCTGATCCTGTTCTAAGAAGGGCTCCAGATTACTTCCCCACCCTTTTTTTAAAGCAGAAACTTCTACCTAATCAAATCAATGCTTTTTCTCCCCACAGTAGAAACATGAGCCCACAAAACCTTGAACCATTAACACAGTGCATTTTTATACATACAAACCTGTACGATTTGTGGTCAGGTTCATTCTTTTTGCAACTACACGCTTAATTTCATCTAGGGCACTGCTCAGTTCACGTGATCTTTTCTTATTTTCCTTTTCAGCATACAATAGCCTTTGCCGAAGTTCCAGAAACTGGCTCTGGTACATTTCAAAGTCATTTCCTGCAACGAGAACACAATTTCTTTCCAAAGAGGTGAATTACATGGTGGAATAAAGAGAAAGTTTAAGACTAGGAGAGAGTCCAAAAGAAGACATGACCAGAACTGTGTAAACAACAATAAAAGAGGCCACTCAAAGATCACTCATGGAATGCAGAAGTCTGGAAGAGTATTAAGAAATAGAGTTTAAGAAGCACTACTGGGTAAAGGCTTGAAATGGAAGGCAAGATCAAGAATATGACATCCATAAAAAGGAAAAAGTCAGTGAAAGACAACGAGTTGCAGGGGAAGGTGCTATCCAGTAAAGGCAACAACAGTTTTCACTAACTGCCCAATCTGGATGACCCTTGTCACACTGAAATGTGTAATTACGTAACGTCTTGGCTTTTGTATAAAACACTATTAAGATTAAAGTACAGCTATTAAGGTATGCAGTCCTCATCTCTGAGCTAAAAAGTGCCTGGAATATATTAAGCACTACTAGATAAGATGGTAATCCGAACTCCTGGATATATTTAATTAGATAACAACTGGAACTGCACTCTGGATTGAAGGATACCATCGTAAAATATAGCCCACCTTTGATGCAATACTCTACAGTCATACGGATATTAGAACCACTGCACTCTCAGTCACAATTATCAGACACCTCTGCTGTTCTGCACAGCATTCTCAGATAATGGCAGTGTTATGTTTACAGAAGATCCACTTTCCTAAGAAGCAAGTACTGGCAGAACTTCTCAGGTACCGCAGATGATAGACAAGACTCATACCTGTCAGTGCCTCCACTGCCTCACTGACACACGAATAAAGATTTTTAGACATTAAAATTAATATAAGGTGACACTTCAATAATGTCACTCACTTTGCAATAGAAAGGTAAGAAAGTAGAGGGCAGCAGGAGGAATTATACTTTGTTTCTGAATGTTTTATAATGCTGGTTTTTAAATTGCTCTTATTTTTTAGTTAAATGATGTTATTCAGACACTTCTCCCATTCTATTTGTGGACTGTGTTGAGTCCCGTCATGAGCAGGACCCATTTTGTAGGACCCACTGTTGTCTCTCAGCAAAAGTGAATTCCCAGGGATTCTAGTCTGTAAAAAAGACTAAAAGTAGGTACCGCACAGGTAACAAAAATTTGTGAGGATTTGCAGAGGCATTTCAAACTGGAAGTAATTTGCATTTTGGATATACAGGGGTTTGGGTTTTTTTTTATTTGCAGTAAACACAAGTCCTTAATTTAATCAAAAAGTATGATTGGAAGACCTCAAAGTCTAAAACACCTAGGAAAAAAACTGTTAGAAAAAAGAAATAAACATGTGATCTGGATTGTTATTATTATTGGTCTTACTAAAAAAATAAAGTATGTTTAGTAAAATTCCCATAAAATGGATGCTTCCTAAAATTTTCTGACAGTCTTAAAATGTTTTGACTTGCAAGAAAGGCATTGCTATCTAGGAGTATTCTGTACTATGCAGCTATGAATGTAAATTTACCAGTATTGAAGGGAGGGGAAAAGTGGATTATTTCAGCAGCGTGCAACAAGAAAGTTCTACTTTACTGAAGGGCTTCCCTAAAAAATAGTTGGAGAATAAAGAAATAAATGGAAGGTCAAATGAGGAAACAGATGGAGAGTCCATCTTTTAACAGCTGCAGGGGGAAGGTTAAAATAGATTTGCAATACAAATCTGTCATGAGGCATCAGGCTACAGAGATAGAACCCCAAACGAGCTACATTAGTTGAGCACCTAAGGAAGATCCCTTTCATCAGCTACTATGAAAGAATACATTCTCTTGGTTTATGCTTTTCTTTCACAGCTGTGATTCCAGTGCTGTAATTCAACCTTTAGCTTTTTGCTTTAGAATGTATACAAATAAAATGAAAATAAAAAGTTTAAGCTGATTTAGGTGACTGAAAGGCTTCAATAATACTGTTGTCATAGTAACAAAGGGATTCTAAATAGAGCATCAATACATGTAAACACAGTGGAGATTTATCTTGTCATTTCAAGACAAATTCACAGTAATGGATGTAAATTTTTCTTTAAATTCCACTTGCTTTATTAGGAGTCAGATAGCACCAAGTGCCAAGAAAAAGGGGAGATTTAACCTAGTAAAGTTCCACACACTCCTGGGAAGATGCAAACGGCAAAATGCGAGCCCAAAACCTTAGGATAAATATACATTATCACAGGATGCAACTTACTGCTCCTGAAAAGGGAATCAGTCATTTTGCAATGAGGTGTTTCATAATTAAATGCTGGAAAGTGTTGTTCCATTGACATTTCTAGTGCTGTGATAGCATAGGATTTTGCTAAATCAAACTAAAACTCCCCTCAGTACAACCGTATTATAGGAGGAATCACTAAAGAAATTGCAGATGAGTAATAACATTGTAGGCCCTCTCTCTACAATTCTTACAGCTATCCAGTGTCAGTGTGACTCAAAACTACCGGCGTCACTACTGGGCTGACATTTTGGCAAGCACCAAGTAACTGTAGTTTTATTTGCTTGCTGTCAAGTGAGCCTACCAAAATATCATAGGTGCCTCTGGCAAGTAAAAGGTCAATACTCAGATATCACTGAATGCACCCAAAGAAACTGTCATTTGTAATCAGCCTTATCTATTTCTTCAGGCCAGAAGAGGGAAACCGCATTTTTGAGTCTTTTGGAATTGAAGCCTCTGTTCGGTTAGTAGAGCAAGACTCTTCGTAATTGCTTATCTCACTTGATTCTGACAGCTGGGGTTTGACAAAAGAACGTAGTATTCACTCACCCTTACAGAGGAATGAGTTATCAAAAACATACACCGTTTGAAACAGAACACGAAGTGTGCTATTAGAGCATATGTCAGTGAGCAATATTAACCACCGGTAAACCTCTGGCAAAAAAATGTTTGGAAAGCAGTACTGAACTTTTTGCATTTGGCTGTGCAGTAAGGTACTGTCAGGAACGGCATTCATTACTAATACGATTGTAGCAAGCTAAGAAGATAAACCTAGAGGCATTATGAAGCTAAATACTCAAAATATTTAAATGCACTGCAGTGTGCGTGTGAAAAGTCTTGCTCTTTATCTAAGGATCTAGACAGAACTAAACCAGCAGCTTGCGATAGCTTGCTTGGAAAGCAGCAGACAGGGCATTTTCGTAGCTACAGCTCACTGGCAAGGAGGGCGAGAGAGGAGCGTCGGCTGCGTCGTGAGACACTGTCTGTTCCCAGCAATAGCCTGACTTGGCTACCAATGGTCCTATCAGCAACTGGGAGTATCAGGATGAAACTGGTAAATGGCGAGATGAGGACCTATGGAAAACTACAAAAAGTAAATGAAGGGTCAAGGCTCCTTTTCCCCTTGGCGAGCTGAAGACAAATCACTCTGCTGGGCTAAGAAAACCCTACTAGAAAGTTTCAGTGAGGTTACATTGGCTACGAGCCAGGGGAGGAAAAAAACCCACCCACTCACCAATTGGTGAGAGCTCAAAGCTTTTGCAACATATTTTCAGGTCTATGACAACATTTCCTCTGTGTACTACACATTGTCATATATATTTATGGCTACTGTAATTCTAAGATGGCAATACTTAAATGGTTTAAAATGCAATCTTGTGTTATCTCCTAATAGATACGTATATGTAACTTTCTGCACCAAACCTGAAACTATTTAGAAACAATACTAATCTCTGAAGTAAATACCCGCTCTAAAAGCCAAATGATTATTTCCCTAAACTCCATGCACGCATCCTTCCTATTATCATAAATGCTTCCAGTTTTATTAGCAATTGATTTCTGTCAATATCTAAGAGCTGTGGAACTCATCACCACCTCCTCCTAGCATTCAAAGAAGGAAGAAAATAAAATGGAAATTGGGAATGGTAAAAAGGAGGGAAGAAAAAACCCCACAGCCTAGCAGAGACTCTTACTGTTTTTTCTGATTAAAAGCTATACTACACATTTCTTTCAGAAATTGAATTTTGGTTTATGTCCTCTTTAGAAGAAAACTATATAAGCACACTAACTGCAAAAGATCTTGTCATACTCTGCGCTTGGAACCACCGCTCACTGTTCAGGTTAACGAAGCATATTAAACCACTGAGGCATGCGTTGCACTATTAACCACGGCGGTTTGTTATCTTCCCGTAACTGATCTAAAATAGACCTTGCTAAATCATGTTACTCACTTTGCAAACTTGATTCTCGTTCTCTCAGGAGGGAAAAAAAGTCCCCCAAACAATGCCTCTGCTAGTTGAGAACAGCCAGTTCCTACGCAAACACTTAAACTAAACAATGTGCTCAAGTCTAAGGATATTTAAGCACCTTTCCAGGTAAGGATGCCTTCCTGAATTTGTGCATGATTTTTAAATATTTTATCTATAGCATTATAGCACAGAACTATTTCTGTCTCCCAACAGGTTAAAGACAGACAGAGAAACTACCATAAAGTCCAAAGCCACTTCACCTGCACTGGGTACATTCACTCATTATGTTTAATGATGGTCAGAATTCGGGATTATTGAGCTTTAAGCATAGAACACAGGGAGTCATTATGCACATCTTAAATCTTCAAGAGCTTCTGAAGTCAGTGCTGGGGCTACTTGATTTTACACAGTTGAAAATGGAAAGGTTAAGTGAGCAGGTTAAGAATCACAGAATGTCTTTGGTTGGAAGAGAC
>JAAGNO010030452.1:0-30962 GCA_033439905.1 Ceryle rudis
CTTTTCGGATAACTATTTGCAGCTTCTTATCGACTAGGGCTCTGCTGGGAGTGCTAGCCGTGGCATCATGCATGGCAAGTCTTAGTTTAGCTAAAATGCAAAAGAAAACATAGCAGAAAACAAACAGAAAAAAGGAATAAAATTGAAAAAGAAAAAGAAAACAAAAAAAGAAAAAAAAAAAAGAAAAAAGATGCAGCAAGAACATAAAACATGGACCATGCAAATACTGCCACAAAAGAGTTCACAAGGATGCTATTGTTTCCATTAATGCACATTCAGCTTAGCCAGGTGCCCAAACACGTTAATTGAAACTGAACCAAAATAAAGTAAAAAAAAAAAAAAAAAGTTATCCATGGTTTAGCCCAACTTCTCATCCTCTTCACACAGGCTCTTTCTAACCCTACTACCTTGGCGCTTCATTCTGTCATCTACCGCTCTCCTGTATCCTCCATAGCTGGGACTCCCTTTATGTGCAGGAATACCCAGCTGGGATTTGAGATTCAGCATATACCTTGCTGGAATGGAAGCTAAGAGAGGTCTCACAACTGTATGCTGCGCCCCTTATTCTGCAGCCCATAAGAGCCAATTCTAAATGCATATGCAGAGGAGCTACCCACTCTGTCTGCAGCCATTCTATACAGACAGAGGGGAGCATGGGGTGAGACAGCCAGCCAGTCATAATGTAAAAAGACCAAAAATAAAATGAAATCACATAACACACATTCTCAAAGGTCACAATGCATTTAAGCACTTCAATGTCCTAATGCTTTTTTTCTTCATGAAAGTCAGGTACAACACAGCTCATTTCTGTTAATGCAGAAGACTGAAGAGTGGACTTCTGTTTTCTTCCTATGCTACACCCTCCAGGAGAAACAGGGGAGCTTAATGCCCTTTGTAATTTGGACAGAAGATGGGGAAAAATTGTTAATTAAGGGCTGAGTGGCAAGGGGAGTGACCTACTAGGTGCTTGCTGAAAGTGCACCACTTAGCACCAGAAAGGGCACATCGGCAGGAAAAAAAAAAAGGAAAAAAAAAAAAAAAAAAAGAAAAAGAGAGAGATGAAGAGGAATAGGACTAAAACCACCAAAAGGGAATGCTTGTAAAACGTAAAGATTCTATCCCCTGCATGTTCCTGAAGACCAGCTGGATCCCCATATAACTGTCTGACCATTTAATACGATTCAACATTCCAGACTTTTTTCTACAACATTAGTAAACTGTCAAAAGCGCGATAGCTCAGGCAGTTAGAGTTACTTACATATAGCTTCGTTACAGAGCGCCAAAGCTGCAGCACAATCCCCCTTCTGCTCCTGATTCAGTGACTCTTCAAAGATTGAGTCTGCCTCCTGCATCGACTTCTCAAAGCCATCACTCCTCCCTGCAATGGGCAGCACCCTTCATTTTGGTTTCATTCATTGTAGAACCCTCACTTACCCTCCTCCCATTCATGATCGCTGAATTCTTCCGCAAACGGAGTCTCGCAGAGGCTGCGCATATCCCAGACCACACCACCTAACCTCCCCTAAGCAGAAGTACAACTTGAGCACCCTGATGTGCTTGACATTCATACAGATTTTTTTCCCCTTCACATTTTGTTTACTTGGCTTATCGTATTGGTTTTGAGTCTTAAATCAGTATAAAAGATGGTGTAGATGTATCAAAGAGTCAGTTCAGATGACTTCTGTCAAGTAGGAATTAAATTAAAATTAGAATTAAATCTAAACCAAAACATATTTCTTTGACTGATATAGCAGGTCAGGGCTTTTTTTTCCTTAAGTCCCCTGCCAAGAATCATCTGTCTCTTCTTCAGATACCCCATTATTTCCATATAAAATGGAAATAAACTGAAGCAACTGAGATGTCTGGGGAACAAAACTCAGACTTGAGTGCGAATGTAAACGTCTACACAAAATCCTTCTACAAATGTGTTCAGTGCATACGCTCAACTGCTGAAAGAGATATATTGAATATGAAAATCTAACAGCCTTGTGGCTTTAGGAAGAAAAACACAGGTGTAAGAAGGCAAGAAGAAAGGGACAATTGTCAAGAATTCTTTTTGCAACAATTTAGAAAACAGTGTTGGGGAACAGAAGACTAAATCAGCCTTGGACAAAAAAAAGAAAGATGGAACGCTGTGTCCTGGCATCAGAACATCCAGTTCGGAGAGGAGGGAATGCCCAAAGAATCTGGTGTCACCTATTAGGCATTATGCAAGTTATACACTAAAATGCACACATTCAAATGAGGCAGGGGAAAACAGAAAACAAAACCTAACTGGGTTTTTTTGTTCAGACATGGGGGATTTGTAATGGAATGTCTCTGTTACCATGATAGAGAACATGAGTATCTTCATCAGCCAAGAATAAATTATGTTTTCTCAACTTACACAACACATGCTATAACCTGGCCTGCTCCCCAATACCCCCATGCACAAATGCAAACACAAACTTTCTTATACCATAAACCCCAAAGAACTCGCATGAAAAGCAAGTACTGCAGAGAGAAGAAAGAGTTTGTTAGAGCAGTGAGTTAATCAAGCAGCACATTCAGTTTCAAAATAAAGTCTACAGAAGCCAGTCTACTAAAGTTAGCTTTCTTTGCATGAATATAGCAGTTTACTTGAAGGCAAAATGAGTCACAAGTGTTCTAGAGTTCTGCATACAAGCAAACCTTCCAGGCACTCAAGCGGTCTGTTAACGTTAAGCTATTGTATCTCCAACTGGGGTGGGGAAAGACTTAAGAGAAATAAACAAAAAATTTCCCAGATGTCAAGTCAATTCCTGTAAATTCCTCAAACATTCTACTAAAGTCTTTTTTGATTAAGCATTATTCTAATTTACTTTCTTTTTAACAAGTAAAAGCAAAGCAATTTGTACTTCTACCAAGCAATGCAACAAGAGATCAAAGAAGGGTAACATCTTGAAGAATAGGCTGTTTTCTTCTGGGCAGGAGAGAACATCCTTGTCCTCAACAATAGAGGTTTACTTTTCAATTTTTACACCACTGGCATTTCTGTTACAGAAGTAACACTAATTGTAATTAAAAAAAAGATATGCATCTGCTGTGGTACATCACAATTTTTCACCTGGTTACTGGCAGGTCTCAGCAGGATGGTAAAGGATAACTAAGGGGCTCACTGACGGTCAGCACAATGACAGACACATTCCCACAGTGAGACATTCATGTATTTTCAGCTGCCACTGGCACAGTGACATTTTGGCTGCTGAGCAGATGGCATGGCTGTAGGCTGCTAAGCAGTGTCTGCATTGTGTCCAGAGCTGGCATTGCTGTGGGATGTCCCTTTCCTTCCTTTCTGTCCTGTAGCAGCAATCAGCACCTCAACTGTTATCTGTAACGGGTTTGAGCAAGCAGCATGGGGATGCCAGGAGGCCTGGCAACACAGGAGGCCACAGTGGGTTGGCCCCAATCAGGCATGCATTTGTGGGAGCAAAGACTAGGTGTTCACTACATATTCCTTGGCTCTGCTGACTGACCAACAACACCCCAGTGAAATACTCTATCAGGCTTCACTCTTGACTGGGTCAGTGCACTTCATTCTACCTTCTCAATGACTCCCCTTACTGGCTGATGGGGATTTAGGGCTAAAGCAAAGCCACAAAATGTGAGTCCTGTCACCAAGTTCCCTCCTTTTCTGCTGCCATCCCCTGACAAGAACATGAGGAATCATGGAAAAGACAATTAAACTTAGTATTTGCCTTTTTACAATGTTTTTGTTGTGTTTTTGTTTTGTTTTGTTTTTTTTCTTCTTAGAGAAGATATGTAAACTAAACCTAGCACAGACTTTCAATTAGATCCAGCTTAAGCCTGCCACAGTACTCGTTCCCACACCTCTGCTGTGGCTGCAGAGCTGGACAGAGAGAAAGAGTAGAAAGAACAAGGTCAGGAACAAGCAGAACTGCTTAAGGTAGTGATGTTACCAGAAACAATCAGAAACAAAACCATGGCCTAAATGAACAAGATATGCTGTGGGGCAGACCTGAGGCATCTGAAAGGTACAAACAGCTTTGCTCATTCCAAGATGTTGACTGAAGCCTTTCAGCTAAGTCCAGGTATCAATATTAGCAATAGTGCATATTACCAGAAAAACGGAAAGGTACAAATATATTAAAAATAATCTCTGCATTACTTTGTCTCATTTTAAGATGGAATTTGGTCAAAATACCAAACACAGTTTCTTTGCATCCTACTACTTTGAAATTTATGGTCTTTCAGTAACTGAACATACAAAACAGTAATGGAGGGAGAGAGAGAGACTTACAATATGAAATTAAGTTCAAAGGTTCAAAAAAACCCAAAACCTTCAGCAATACAAACTTGCAAAATTTACTGTATTTAAAAAGTTACCCTGATTCTGCAGTTCATCTAGATCCATGAACCTGCTGGGACGGGGATTAAAGCCCATTGCTGCCTCCATTTCCTTTTCTCTTTTTCTGCGTAGTTCTTGTTCATGCGCTCTCCTTGCCACCTCCTCTTGCAATTCATCCAGTTCACTCTTTAAAGGAACAAACATCTCCCCGCCTTAAAAAAAACAAACAAAAAAAAAACCAAAAAAACCCCAACCAAACAGACTTTTTTGATAGTGAAATCTCCTGAAGTATCAAGCCAAAGTAACATAAATGGGGAATACAATTAACATCAGAAAGTAACAGGCTGACCAAGAAAAGACCATAGAATTTCAGATTACAGATTTTCCTTTGTTAAATTCTACTTTTTAAACCCTGCACAAGCACTTTGGTTTCCAACTGTCTTCTCTGTCAGAGACTTGTAGAAATGCTGGAGTATTGCTTCAAGCTCCTCTGCAGCAGAGTCCATCCCTGGATTTGCTGACTCAAGAACCAGCAAACAGAACAGGAAGAATCATTGGAAGATATAACTCTAAGCTCCTGCTGAAATTGAGGCTTCTTACTGTGCTTATTTGTAAACAATGATCTGGCTAATTTGACATACCATTAGTTTTATAAAGTGAAAATCATCTCTGTTAGAATCTGTTTTATCTAACTGCATAAGCAGATGAGAATGGACAGAAATAAAGCATGTCAGTTGCCTACCCAACACAGCAGAAATCAGTTGTCATCCTCATTTCAACTATGACCTGTATTCAAAAAAGTATCTCCCCTCCTTCCTTTCCTTCCTCAGACATTCTCTGGAATAAAGTATTTACTCAGAATGATACGTAATCAAAGTGTGTATCTGCAGAAAAGCTCAGTATTAGACCAAAAATATACTGTAAATATTCATTCATTTCTGACAATTTTGATTATTTTTTTTTTTGTACAGCATTATGAGTTTGTTTTCAGGACCCATCAATCCTACTAAGTTATTGTGACTTATGCTCGGAAAGGTATTTTCCATTGATGACAGAATATGGAGTTGTAAAAAAGAATAGGAAAAAATGGCTTTCATTTATCAGTTGTCAGTATTCAAAAAAGATGGCAGAGCAACATTGATCAAAGGAATATTCCAATGAAGTTTTTGCAACCCACTTTGGTAAATCTTCTAAGTTATATCTTGTAAAACTGTCACATTCTTCAGTGTTTCTCTTCCCTTTCCTTACAGTTTCATTGTGAAGGTAAACAACCAGAAACTAAACAACTCCAGTACAATTTACCTTGCAAAACCACTGCTACTGAGGAAGTGTACCTTACCATTTCCAATGGTGTGTGGGCTGTTTGCCCAGCTCCCAATTGATGAGGAAGACTCCACTTCCAAGATGCTGCTACTGTGAGACTTTGGGATGTTACGCCAGGCAGGAACCAATCCACCTGCTCGCTTCATATGAACGTCCCTCCAAGAAGAGAGTAATTATAGTTTAGTATCTTATTAATATCTCCAGGAGAAATTATATCTACCTTTTATTTTTATCGTCACCTATGTGTCTATTTGCATTTTAATTTCTTTTAAAATAAAGCTTACCATAAGAAAATCTTAAGAGAAATTGAGAAAGAAAAATTTAATGAGGGGGACAATAATTCTATTCTCCTCCACAAAAGTATGCAATGCATATTAAACCCTTTGCCTGATAGCTGCTCTCAACAGATTCTTACAGCTGAAAAGTCTACTATTTTGTCCATAAACAGTCTCAGTTTGTGAATGCATAACACTTCCTAAGCCACAGAGAGAAACACGCTGTGCTGTCTATTTCTTTTTGCATATAAATATTGCAAGCATCTTGCAAGATTTCAACAAACCTCTCAAACTGAACAAGACAAGGATTTTTATAGAAGATTCTTGATTTCTCATTTTGTACAAAGCTTCTATCATGCAAAGGTTTAAATGAAACAACAAGGTCTATGAGCCGCTCAAAGGACAGGCATGAAGTTCAATATTTCAATTGAGTTTTCAGATCACAGACTAAGGGTATGACTATTTCAGTTGCATCCTTTCAGTCAACATTTCTCATTTCCAGAAGCCCGTTTCTTTTCCTTCTCACTAGCAGTAAGCTATCAATATACCGACAGGAAAAACAATCAAACTCATTCAGAGTGAGTGTCCTATTTCCCTTCTAATTCTTTCCTGCCTTAATAAACCTGTACTACAAGCTAAGAGCATCACTGTGGGTGGGTGGGTTTGGGTTCTGTATTTGTTCAGTTGATTTTTTTGTTGTTGTTGCTTGGGTTTTTGTTTTGGTTTGTGGGTTTTTTATCTTTGGTGTGGTTTGTTGGTTGGTTTGTTGTTTTGTTTTTTTTTTTTCTCTTCTTCATGTTCTACACCATGATGTTACTACAGAAAAGAACTCAAAACTTCAATTACTCTAAATATTAAGTTTGTTGAAATCTACCTGTGGGTACTTGAGTTTTCAGGCAAGGGCATGTCCAGACTAACTGGGCTGTTGCTGTTGCGTTCACTGCTTTCATAGCCAGACTCCATCCTCTGTATTAGATGAGGATGTTGATCCATCATATGATGCTGGGTGCCCCGGCCTAACACACCACGCTTGTATCTGACATTTGACTGGCTTGATCTTGTTTCTTGAACACTGTGTTCCTTCACCTCATTCTCAATAAGCTCTTTACCTGTCAAGACAAAACAATATAGCCTGATAGAAGATCCAAGCTTCAATACTACCAAATCATCTCTCTCTCTATATATACGTATGTTAGCTTCTCAACCATGCTTAAACCAGAAGCGCTGCCTTTAATTTTGCACTAGCAATATTAAGCAGAAAAAACCCCAACACTTTCACAGCATTCCTAGTAATATCAAGCAATAATCAATTCTACAAACTTATTTTTTAATCTCTCTTCTTTAGCATAACTTACCATATTCTTCCCCAGGTAACAATCAAGTCTGGAAAGAAAATTCCTTCCTCCTCATACCAATTTGTATTTGTACAAGATCTTTTTACAGTATACCTAGCTGTATTTCCAGTTTCTATTTGTTATATTGTAATCCATCACATCTACCTCAGATGCTGCACTTTTTATATTGTCTATTTTGCCATTCAGGATTTCATAAAGCTTACATAACATTAGTTCATTGAGGACAGGAAAACTTTTTATTCTTTTTTTATTACTTCCTTACCAATTTCACTGTGTCTTCCCACTTGCCTCTTGTTTGCTCCCCTTGCTTCCTTCCCTGGAGCTATCTTCTCTTCTCCCTTCACATTCCCTATACTATTTCTTTTTGCTTTCCGATTATTTTTGACCTTTAGCACCTTCTAATCAGTATCATCTGTCCCTCCCTCCCTCAGGTCCCCAGATTTCTGCAACAGCATCCTCACTAACTACAACTCTACAGTCAGCCACACAAACCTCCTTCCTTCTCATCCACACACTGTCCTTCAAGCACTCTGAGATGAGAGTGCAGCAGCTCCAGTAGCATAACAGCATAGAAACCGGGAACCAGTAAACTTCTCTCCACACACCCACCTATCAAGAGGAGTACCCTCCTCTTGACAGGGAGCACAATAACTTATATTCATCTCTATACTGGGGAAACAGAAATGGGGGCTGGGGCAACAAAAGATACCTCAAGTTGTTTCAAACCAGATTTTATTACCTTCAAAACCAGAAAATCTGAGGACGAAGTCTATACATACAAGTTGCATGGCTGGTATGGTGCCAAATGGTCCCAGAAAAATCACTGCTGGCTGCCAGGCTCTTATCCTCACAACAAGAACTCAGCACTAACACAAAAGGTACTTACTGCACCATAGTCTGAGCCACCATGTAAAAATACCATGATGACTCAGACAAGAAAAAAACCCCAATAAAAAAAACAGAATAGGCCATTCCAAGGGATGAACTTCCAGACACTCAGTAGTCTACCCTGCATCCATTTAAGCAGCTCAGATAGTAATGTTTCCCTTATTGTTTCCTTACATATGAAATTTAGCACATAGAAAATAACTAGAAATATCATACATGCAACATGAATACCCACAGAAACTAGCCTTCTGGGACATGACCCACCACTGACCTAAATGCCATGTTTGAAATTTCACTTTCCTACTTTACTAAGCTGGATGTAAGACTGGTATCAATTCCATACATTCTGAAATACATCTTTTTTTCCTCAAACTCTTACCTGCTTCTTCAGAGAAGGGGCTAAGCTGAGTGTACCCACAATGTTTCCTCTTGTCTTTACTGAAGATGCTGTCGATATTCAGAGACTCTCTTTTGGGTCTCCAGGTTGGCCGGTACCTACTAGACGAACTGGATTTAGACTCACTACTGGTACTCTCCACCTCCCAGTCTCGAGAGTGTGCAGACTGGCTCTTTGAGGGTCGTGTTTCAGCCTGATCCACAGTACTCCCTCCACGAGGGGCATTCTGGATGGTCTGAGAAATCTGCTGTGGTCTGCTGTGGATCATATTGCTCACTGTCTCTTTAAATTCCCTCAGCCTGCTGGTGCTGCTGGATGGTTTAGGGGCAGTTCGGGGGGCTTGTTTCTCCTTCAAGGTTTCTCCTGCAGTTTATAGAGACAGCAAAAGCCACAAAAATGACTTCAGATTAAACTAGCACCACCTTCTTACAGACTTTGAAAAGTAAAACACAAAACAACCCCCAACAAAATAATACCAAAAAAAATTCCCCAACCAATACAAAACAAATCAAACACAACACAAGATACAAAGATGTAAGAAACGAGGAGGGAAATACATGTACACACTGAGGATCTTAAAAACATAGAGAAAGACATACTAATTTCTGAAATAAAGTAACATCTCTTGCCTTCACTGTGGTACCCTGATGACTGAGCTTCATCTCCTTTTCTCCGAGACCGGCTAGAACTCCTCTTGCGATCTGCCAGCGAGCCCTTTTTGGAAACATGCCTCTGATTGCACTCACTGTCAGTCAGGTGCCCTGGAAGGACAGAAGAACACAGCAGAGATGAGAAGAGTCTTCAGACCGAGTGTTTTGTGTGCTAAAAGGAGCAGGGCTCTCCTGCCCCTTAGGACCTGCAGACACTCTAATGCAAACTGGCTGGCTGAGGTAAGTTTTTCTATGCAAGAGTTACTGGTTTTGTCCTGGTGAGTGTGTTCTGTTTTTAAGGTCATAAAAAGAAACAATACAGCCCCTCCAAGGATACTGGTTAATGAGAGCTCATCCACAGGGAGAGGAAAAAGTTGACTCTGCCTCATCTTCTAATAGTCTAAGGACACCACTTTCTTGCTCTCCAAATACTTTTTTGGTTTTAACGGCCATAAAAATGAAGCTCCCAAGGACAGCTTGCTTGACATTACTCTGGTGAATGAAGACTCAAACACATGAATGAGTTACCATGTAATAATCAATTACTGCACAACACAGTTGCACTGCACTAACTATCCATCTGCACTCTCTTTGGCCATATACTAAGTAATCTGAGTTAGCTTTGTCTACAGCGAAGAAGCCCCAGTTTACTCTCAAGGGCTAAGCCAGCTAATTCACATCTGCCACGAGCTAAGAGCATACGCACAAACCTTCAGCATGAATCAGCTGACACACGACAATGTTCCCTTACTACAGCTCATGTGTCTGTTAATATTTTCTCTTGCACATAATTTATTCCCCATTTCCTCACATCAAATGTAAAATTAAAGAGTATCTGACATCACAAGTTTTCTGTATTGCCTTTGCCTAATTTTATGGTTTTCACACATTCACAGTCCTAAACCTGCAAGCACAAACACACACAAGGCTTTACTCACGTGAGCAGTCCCAAGCAGAGATGCAGGATAAGAAGGGAATGTATGAATAAGCTACAGAGACTTTTCTCTAGCCTTTACATCACCAACTTTCACCTTGCATAGGATGATAGGAAAGGAAAATCCCTAATACCCAGTAACGGATTAGCAACCCCCAGGCTACATAGCTGGCTGCTTTGTGCCTTCCTCCTGCTCTAGCAATTAACATAGAAGTCAACATTTAAAGCAAATTTCTACACTTAAAATTATACCTTCATCAGCTGAAAAAATAATTCACTTCAACTACAAGTGCTACGAAGATACTAAAATAAATGAATGGGAAGGAATCCAAAGAACAAAAAGCAAGCTACCCAAGACTTGCATTTCTATTCATTTGCAAAGTGAAGAGTAATTTTGTAGCCAAATTCTTTAGAGAGAATCAGATTACATAAAAGAAAAGAAATAACAGAAGTAAAAGAGAAATGCTGGCAGTGAAGACAGAAGATGTGCAAAATGTCGGTGACCGAGCAGGAGTCAGTGCTTTGGGGAAATTTTTTCTTCCATCGCAGAATGGACTGTCATAGCTCTTTTAGGGACCGAAAGAACAGTATTATCTTATACCTTGTAGTGACTGCTCTCAATCTAGAAGAGGTTTATATCTTGCTTTAGAGTGTACAACCTCTCTAGTTAAATATTTTTCCCTCCCAAAGTTGTTTCAACCTGATAGAGAGAGTTTGGTTAGCATCCTTCAAGCACTGCAAGAGAAACTATTTAAAGATATTTAGTGTTACTGGAGCTAGCTTAGGATCTGCCCAGACTTAGAGCCCAACTTAGCCTTGCAGAGTGAAGGCTGTTAGCTTTCCATCAGTATTTTCTCCTCCTTTCATAAATTGCAAATTTTGTCCTATTGTCACTGGAGATTTAATAGCCATGGAGGAGATGCCACAATGAAGTCCACAGGATGTAGACTTTGATGCTTTTTGGTTTTTACTTGGATCCTCTGGAACAATGACTAAATCCAACATAATGCATGAAATACATGAATTCCAAGAATCCCAAGAAAATCAGCTAACAGTTTACAGTCTTTTTCTTTTAATTGACTAAAATAACAAGCCAGGACTTCTGTCTGAGTGCCCAATCATATGCTTAAAAGGTGTTCCTTGCTGAATGTATCACTTAGATACCTCATCCCCCAGAGGTGGGATGGCTTCATAAGCAAACAGTGATATTCAGAGGTAAAGTGTTTTTTGTAGGGGTGTGTACATATCTAAGAACATGTCAGAGATGAGAATGAAATCAAACAGGTTATGACAGAATGCCCCCTACTCCCGCCCACTGAAATCTCAGTTGCATGAATAGGGCAGCCAGTATACGCACATTTTTCTCAGCAGCACAGGTTGGTAGGAGTACAAGAGGGCTTATGCAGCCGCTCTTCATGCCCTCATTCTGAAGTACCCGGGTGCCTGAGGTCATACAACCCAATGGTGGTCCTTCCCTGGAGGACGATGTGGGATAGGGTCCATAATTTTCTGGGCTGGAGTAGTGGGTAAAATGGCCATTAAATGAAGAATCCTGCTCATGCCCAGAACAATTCAGGTGACAGGTCAATGTGGATGGCTTCTTTATAGCCCCACGGATCAGCGTTTGATGATTTAGCAGTTGTATAGTTGTCAGACTGAGTATTTTGGAAAGGTTCTGGGTAGGTAAAAAAAGGGGAAATGCCCAGACAGGTGGCTAGCTAAGGGGAAAGACTGACCATAGCTAAGGCTGAATCAGGGAAGATAAGGACAACTGAATGTAGGTGGAGAGACAGGCTAAGCTGAAGGGAATAACATAGGATAGAATCAGTAGGAGAAGAAAGAAAAAGAAAAGGACAAAGTCACTAAAAATGACAGAACAAAAGGTTACATGCTGAACTTCATGCTTACATGTTTGCAACCATCCCCCTACCCTCCCCTTTCTGCTGACTTCTGCATGTTAAGTTTTTCAGGGAGGAGTTTAATCCAATGAACTCTATGGCACTTATACAGACCATGTAAACAATATTCCACTAGCATTTTCAATTTAGTCTTCTTCATACTCTGAAGATCAACATAAATGTTGTTTCCTTATCACTGAAATTCTGCTCCAACTTTCTCTTCTTTCTCACACTCTACCTAGGGCTATGACTGGAACCTACAGTGTTAAGTATTTGCCAAAACAGTAGAAGTACTGCTGAGCTATCTAAAACCATGTGTTACAGTTACTTGGACCTCTGATGAAGAATCAAAGAGTATTAAAGAAAATAAACTTGAAGCATTTTTATTTTTTGCAGATTTTGATATGAAAATTATTTGTTCCACTGATTGTTTCAAATGAACCAAATGTGCATACATTGCCACAATACGAAGGCGCAACTGTTTTGCAACTAAAGTGGTATGATAGCTGTTGTTACTCTCGTACAACAAACAGTTGCCGATTCAACTCTTAAGTCTTCTTAGAAAGTCTATTTAAGGTACAATAAAGTGACTTTTCAAACAGACATCGTTCATACTTCTGATGCTCGAGAAGTCTGACCTTAACTCATGCACTTCTTTTTCAGAAGTGATGTCAGAACTTACTGTATGCAGAAACAGGCTGACTAGGGTCACTAGGCACGAATAATAGAGGAGATCTAAGCCTTCAGACATCCAGTTAAACTCTCTTCAACTGCTCGGCTGCCTGAAGGAACATATATCCAGATGTCTTCTCATTGCAGATTCTCACTTAATTTGCTTCCGTGGCACTGGCAGTAAATCATCTTACGCTCCTCCCTGGTGCAGCAAATACCACTAATACCACTTACAGAGAAAGTCCTTAGTGCCAGAGTATGAGAGATTCTGATGATAAAAGTGCCCTTCCCACACAGCTCCTGTGATGAAGCAACTGCCCACAGATGACCAAGTAGCACACATGACACTTACCAAATCATACAATGGCACTGTGCAGAATTACATTACGAAGACAGCAGGTAAGATTGTGGATAACAGAAAAGACTGTCTGTACACGTGTGTCTAGATAGCTACAAGTAATTTTTTGTAAATGCCAACAGTTCATTACAACCCAAAACTATTTAGCATACTAAACACTGTTCACTATTCTGTTACAGGTTCTATATACAGGGATTTTTTCACTGGAATCCACTGCAGTCATATTTAATGACAATGGTCACACAGATATAATGGTATCTGCTACCTGTGTCCCTGCTGCTTTGTGAAGCTGCATCATTCTCCACATTGTAGATGACTGTCCCTTGCGAGTCAGACGAGAAGTGACTGACCACAGACTCATGGTGTGCCTGTTTATAGGGATAACTGTCTGTAGAGGAATCCGTCCTGGTATCGCTTGAGATGGAAGGTTCTCTCCCTAGGGAAGGAAGCAATGTCAAATTTCATTTTTTTAGGGCTATTATAAAAGCCAGGAGAGGCTAAAGAAAAGATACACAGAAGCTAACAGAAAAAAGGAATACCAAGCATATAAACCCAGATTCAAGGATGCCAGACCTTATGGGACAAGTCCTCTCTTCTGAAAAGGGGGAAAGGGTGTCATTCTTTCTGCAAACCTTGATTTATTTCTCCTTATCCCAAGTTATAATAATTAACACATTTCTTCTACTATGAATCAAAAGCTTGTCTAGTAAAATTTTGTACTGAAATTTTACTATCTAAAGCAAAGTAACCTGCTCCTTCACAAGAAGTTAACATTGATCCCATGCACAAGTAGGATACTTAAAAGGATGAAGCATCATGATTCAACTTCAGCACAGTAATTCCTAAACCTATTAAAAGAGGAGAAAAATACAACTTCCTTCCACCGCTTTCAATACATAAAAGTAAAAATCTGAAGAGCCTGAGGCCTGATGGCCATTTTGTATATGTGATGTATCTCCTCCTGGGTATACAGTATATTTATTTCATACCTCTTTCTCAGAAGAGAAACTGAAGAAGAAAAAAAAAGAAAAAGTAATTCTGATGTTAATTGCAAACACTCAGCCTGAGGACGCTTCACCTTTTTGGTGACAGCAAGTCCTATAGCTGATGTCCTATTTAGGGATCCCTAACAACTTCTGAAGTCAGAAACTTCCCCCATCTCCTTACTGATAAAAATTCTTAGTGCTCTAAAGAAACGCAGAATACAGCTGTACTCTGATGACAGTCACAGGAAGAAAGGTCAATGTAGGCAATAGAAATTATCACTGTGGAGCTAAGTACTAGAAAACAGTTTGTAAAATGAAGCCTTTATTCAACAGAAAAATCAGAAACAGTAAGAGCAGTTGTTTGCACTCAGCTTCACAACATTTCATACCAGCATCTTTGACAATCTTTCCTCCATAATTTGTAGTATCAGATCTTGATGTGATAAGATGCATTTATCAGATTCCCCTGACAGAATTTCAGGTAAAATATTGTGATTGCTCATTCTTAAATTGTTAATCTCTATTCATTTCTGAATTATGGGCTGTGGATATCTGATAACACCGGGGAATCCAGAGGAAGCTGAGGTTACACTTAGCAAGAGGCAAAAAAGCTATTCTGAAAAAGCTTTATTAGGGTAGAAAACTCAGATATCAACAAGACTAGAAAATAATTCACCTTTATTAGACAGGAAAATGTGTAGATTATAATTTCTCCTGGCACTTCAATCTGCAGTATCTCACAAATACTCTTAGGAGCTTGGTGTCAGTGTTGAACACTGCCAGCTACAGGAGTAAACCTTGAGGACTCACCAAGTTGTTTTTAAAATTAAAGAGCAGGTTACTCACTACAGCCTTCTGAATTTTATTGGAAACACCTTTTTATATATATATGTATCTTTGTATTCATCTTCCTGAAATGATTTTTAGAACACAATAATATTAGATACTGCAGAGACAATGAGCAGAAGAGTTATCTATGCATTTCCTGCAGATCAACCAGCAGAAGAGCAAGGCAAATTGACAGCACATATTGACCTGAAGCTTGTAGAAGTGATCACAACTGATATATAGCACTGAAGGCCCTCCTCCCCATCCTCCAGACTTCCCTTTTTTTTCACAACAGGAAGAGAGGTTTATAAATTACAAGGCATCTTGTCAAGTGAACTGAAGGTCATCTTAAAATGGTTTTATTAGCATTTGTTTTTAAGACGAGTTTGAGATTTATTTCATTACTGGTCAACTGTCAACACAAAAGGAGAGAGTAGATGTTCTTTACAGAGTCATTGACTGGGCAGCATAACGTTAACTGCTGTCTAGGAAAAACATATTCTTGGAATTACAGTTCTAGAAATAGGTTAAAATCCTGGAAGAAAGGACGTGTTTATGGTTTTAGTCTCACCTTGCTGTACTTGGCAACTTATAAACACATCTTTAATTCAGGATATTCTCTGCAAACATCCAAAAATCAAACACAAATTTTTCTGCACAACCATTACAATATAAAGTTAGACACAGTTTTTATTTTCACCCTAGCTGGATTGCAATTGCCTGTCCTTCTCAGAATTTATCTATTCCTCTTTCAATGAGGCTCAACCTCCAATGGTATGACTACATGTCTGAAATGATCCAGAATTTCAGTAAACCAGCAGTCTCTTCAGAACACTGCTGATACCTTCAGCAGACCAAGTTCTAACCTCTGAAGCACCTTATTCAGACATACCTTTCTAATTCAATAGACTACCACTAATACAAAGAACTCAGAAAGTAACAACGTGTTAAAAGCCTCTGAGATGTTAAGTGCTTCATATCTACACCTGTACATCTTTTCGGATGTAAAACAGACCATGAAAAATGAAGCAGTAAACACGATCTATGGGCATAAACATTTGCCAATCCCTTATCCTTCAGTCTCCCATACATCAATTCGTATCTCTCACGCTGCTTTATCTAAGTAAAAGACGAGCCAAAGGCTGATGATAAGGTGCACTGATTCCGTCTCCCTCTTTTTTATTTTTAATAAAAAGGTATTTCTTCTCCTTTCCCCCACATGCCATCACCATCCTAGCAAAGGACTAATTTACGACATTTCCTTAATATTTCTTTTACCTAACTTCCCTCCAGAGCTCAGTTCTACAGCTTCCTTTAATTTTATGTGTTCGTGCATCTCTGATCTCATACCCTTCCTGGTAAAACTGCTGATGGATTTATGAACTCACTCAGTCATTGAAGTCATCAGTTATTGTTTCTCTCTATGTCCCTGCCACAACATGTCCTTCACTTTTTTTTCCCCTCTAAACCATTTTGGAAAAGATTACTAACCAAACAGAGTCTTGGACTGAGAGAGAGGTTCAAAGGTAGAACACTGGAAGTCCTCTTCAGAATTCTATATTAGCGTTGACAAGCAACAAGGACCCTTGCTAACAAAAACACCCCCAAAACAGAAGAAACAATTTTCACATGCAACGTTAGAGCATAATATAGTCCAGACTGCTTACCTGAGTCTTCACTGTCATAGCAAGTCCTGCTGTATTGATGTAAATCCACTTGAGGGGGCAAGTCTTGTGCTGACACTGGAGTTCCTCTTGGATCTGCATACAGCAGCAGCAAAGGCTGATAGTGACCCTTAATGCACTTTGTCACAACATCTTTCCATTTTGGACCAATCTGAATTAAGAACAAAAATTTTTTAAAAATGCACAAGAAAGATTTACTGCCATAATTTCCTATAAACAGCTCTTTTCTCTTCATACTTATTTCTGAGTTTGATTTTCCAGTGATGTTCTTTAATTCCTACATCCAGTGTTGAATTGGACTCACCAAGAAAGCTCTGGAATCCATCCAACTATAATCAAGGCATTCACCATCTTACGGTTAAACAAATTACAATTCCTGCTAAAATTATGACTACAGAAATAACTGTGCCCTTTCAGATTTTTTTTTTCCATAAAAAGTTTTTCATCCTCTGAAATGTTCTAACTTTGCATCAGTCAAAAAAAAAAAAAAACCCACAAAATACCAACCAGCAATGTTAAGAAAATGTCTAACTCCATCCATCAGCATAAGCAAAACGAACAATAAAAGTCATCAACAGCGTAACAGCAAATTCAAGTCTAAGTTAACCAATTAGGTGTCTGAGTATTTCTGCTGTTACAGAACCTCTGCAAGCAATTTGATATACCAGGAAATAATTCACAGAGTTATATTAATCTCAAAAATGTTCCCATGTACCAACACAGGCTTCTCCTAATACACTGAACATCTATTCCAATAAATTTGCTCCACGCATGAGTATTCTAAGAAAGCACTGTAGTACCTATCCTTAGTAAAGCTTTGCTGCGGAGAAATGTGATCAAATGCAAGGATTAGAGTTTTCCCTTTGAGACTGTGATTGGAATGACTACAGGAGAAAATTTTCCTCTCTCATATCTTTGTGCTTCCGTGACTAGAAGTAATAAAAGGAGAGTGGTGTGAAATAATGCCAAGCAAACTAATGGGATGTAATAGCCGTGTGCCAAGATCCCAGCACTGGTATCTTTGATGTCAAGGACCTCATGCTTGGTGAAAAGGGGAAAAACCAAACCAAAACAAAAACAGTATCAGAAGAAGTGGAAAATTTGTTGTTGGCAGCAACCGCTAGGGAAGACTGGCATCTAGATACTTCAATGAAGAACCTAAAAAGCAGCACTAAATAGCTATACCACTTGTCAGCAAGTGAAAGAGATGTATGTTAGCTGGGTGCAAAAGCAAACTGTAGGTTTTCATGCAACACCATAATACCAAGACTGGCAGCCAACAGAACAGGACTAAGAATAAGGCTTCTGAGATTTCTGGTATGCTTTTTTGAGAAATCTTTACTCTGCTCAGAAAAAGGAGCAACAACATTATGGATCTGGAGTGGAAAAATGGCTCAAATTTCTCAAAATATGAAGAAAATGGTATGGATCTAAACACAAGTAGCTAACAAATTTCTAATAGATTATTTTTCTAAACATTGTTTTCTCACCTCTTTGACATGAGCATCATCAAAGTACATCCACTTGCGGATTTTAGTTTGGAAGAAGAAGGTTGAATAGTGTTTTCCATAGTAACAGATCATTCCCACCAAATACAGCTCTGAGTGTTTTGCTCTGTCATCGGTTACTCTGAAGAAGAGCTTCAAGAACGGAGGAAAAATTGAAGTAGAAATTAATAAAATGCCAAGAATTTTACATGCCAATTTATGTTTGAAGACCTCAAAATACCAGAGAGAGGCATCACGTTTTTAGTTCAAAACATAGAGAACACAAGGCAATAAATACGTAACTAATTAACCTGTGTTTAAGCAAACTCAGTGACACAGACCAGAAACATACTCCTACCAGCTGCTCAAGCATCAAGCCAGTGTCAGGACTGTGGCTGTAGTCTAAGGAAGGCATTTACAAAAATTACATAATACCTTTTCAGAATTTGAAGTGTGGGTCTATTCTGAAAATCTGCATTCTCTGTGTCATGCTTGCTGATTATATCAATTAACGTTTAAAACATTAATTCCTCTTTGCTTTGTAGAAACAAAGCTGTTCTGACCATGAACAGTTGGCATTTATTCTGACTGAAGCAAAGACAAATTTATGACACCACCACATAAAAGATGAGTGGAAGATAACAGTAGGTCAAAAGAAATCAGCACACAGGAAAAAGATGTTTTATGACTATTTAATTGACTATGTTGTATTAAAAAAATGCACAGTACTCCTGTTTTAGTGCATTACTGTTTTACTGTGCAAGGATCACACTGTTTCATAAGGACATTTCCATTAACTCACACTAATTTTGGTACACTGTGCACTGGCTAATGCATATTTACATATGTATAATATTTTAATGTAATATCTCAATGATGTAATAAGATATGGCTACAATTTGGTATATCAATATAATTCAGCTCTAAAGCATCAGCTAACATAAAATAAATGAATCCTCCAGGGGATGGATCCCAAACACTACTTCATTTAATCTGTCATTCAATCACACAGTGCCAGACACCATCTCTCAAGACACTGCTCAGTTATTTATAACTCTTAAGTGTTATGACCACACACTTCACTGAAAAGAGGATTTAAAGTTAAAAAAAACCCAGAACAAACCCAAACTACATTTTGTCTTCAAAAGAAACAAACTGGTCTTCTAACTGAAAGAGTACATATGCATTTTCATAAAAACAGCACAAATCTAATCCAAAATGGCTTTCTCTTGAAAATATTTTTTTTGATTCAGGTAAGTTTTGCTTTCTAGAGTAATTTTTAATCTTCAGTCACTTCAGAAATTCAATATGCAATTACATTAGCGCTTTCACAGGCTTTGTGAAGCATTCAGAAATGGATCAGATCCTTGGATCTGCCTTTTATTCCTCTATTTATGGACACCAGAAAGGTAAAGGTGGTGACTTATTCTTCTCGGTCCACTACTACAGTCTACCATGAGAAAGACCATGTTTGTAGGTAGAGTCAAAATACAAAGAACTCACATCTCCCAGTTTAAGGCAAGTGCCCAGACTGTGAATCACATCCTCAGCCAGATCAGAGTGGTCTGAGTCCCAAACCAAGCCAATGGTGATGATTTGTGGAGAGTTCATCAGCACACGACGAATACGGATCTTTTCCCCACAGTTACTCTGAGGATGCAAATAAAGTGTTGAATAGAATCCTTCTGTTATTATAATGTTAGAGGAAGGCACTAAAAAGTATGAATTTCAAAAGTACAGCTTTCAAAGAGGTGGTGGTGAAACACAGCAGATATAATATGCTCAGTGTCAGGATAAGAGATTCTTATGTCAAAGATGAGAAGCATTATCAAGACTATCTGGTATTTGCAAGCTTTAAAGTGAACGCTGCTGATTCTTCCCCATACTACTGGTAATGACTAGAAGGTATAGCTCAAAAGCAAGCTTATTTACAAAAAAAATTAATCAAACATACATGAAATATCCCCAAAACATTCTTAGGAATTGGAGGTAAAGTTCACTTTCTTTTGATCATAATCTCAAATTAAAAATATTTACAGAGACTGATGCTTTATATGACAGCATCATAAAAACCTTCAAGGTACTGCTTTGCTTTTAAAATTGAGTGGTTGTTGTACAAGGTACCTCAAGCATCTCATCTTAGACAGGATTGGTAAGTTTGTATTCATATGAGAGCAGCAGCTTGACGATCAGGAGAGTTAAGAGGTGCTTTACTAACCCAGAGCAATTCTTCATTTCTTATTTCCTGTTTCTCTCCCTCCTCCTTTTTTTTTTTTTTTTTTTTTTTTTTTTTCTTTTTTAATAAAAAAACTACCCTTGTTTATCAACTGATCATTCTCTAGCCAGAGCACTTCTCAGAGATAAGCTTGCTTGTAAAGCCAAGACATTTCTCAGTGGTCCTTCCAATCCATCACCTGTTGGAACTGTGGGCATCTTTAAAGCATCACAAAATAAGTTTTCCATCTGAATTAAGAGATTATCACTGTCATTTTAAAAACCAGTACGTTATCTTTTCTGGTGGAAGGGAAGACAGCTATGACAAAGTCCTTTTGCAACACTCACTTTCCCCTTGTGGCAGATCACAAAGGTATCTCTGCAAGATTCCAGAAAACAAAAGCCACAATATTTTCATACTGAGAACAATTTCTCATCTCTACAGAGACCAGCTTCACAACTGGATTATAATCATTTCAGACACTAAAACCAGGGAAGAGATCATAAAGCATTTCTTCCCCACAACAATCTAGAAATTTTACTAGAATTTCAGTCCAAATTATCAGTGAGAGACAAAAATGAAAAAAAAAAATCAAAACCCAGAAAGAAATGAGTTTAACAAGGCAATGAAGACAGATTTATTTGTTTTTTTACCAGGTACAAGACTGTGATGTTTAAATACAGATATGGGGTTTTAATATTAAGATGACTGCATTCACACACATTTTGCAAGCATCATTTAAAGTACAAGCATTCCTGTGGATTACCTCACAACAAACCTATTTTACTCTCAGATTGTGTTATTTGCTTCAGCTAGCTCACATCAGCATTTTCTGCAAGACACGAGGAATATGGCATCCTGATAAAAAGCTTCCCTCACATGACTTTTAGGCCACCATTAGCTAAGCCTGAACTGAAAATTTTCCCAAATAGAAAAAGGGGCAGCAAGTACTGGTAAGCAACTTTATCCAACTGATTAGTTCAGTGTAATACCAGTTCATCCTGACAAACAACGGCTTTCCATTAAATTTCCCATGCTTTTGGTATTAAAGAGCTGGACTCACATGAATCATTTAAAGAACAATACAGGATCTTCTTTTACTCACAGAAGTGAGGAACTATTTGTCAATGTTCAAAACCAGAAAATAATGTTCTGATGGAGACTAAAAGTGAATGTTTTAGTGTGTTACAGAAAGCAGGAGGATAAAAGGAAATATTTACACTTGCTTCATTGAATAAGTGAGAGGTACTGAATTCAAACCCAAAGAAAATTCTCTTATGTATCCTTTTCATCACTAAAACTTGAAATGCTCACAAGTTTAAAGCATGTATCAGCGTAATCCACTAAACCTCTTCTGTCCTGTTTGTTCCCCTCACAAAAGGAAAACTGAAGATACTAACCGGACAGTTTCGCAGGTCTCCCATAGTGCTGGCGTTCTGCAGTAGCTCTCCAAACATATCTGGAGTGGGTTTCTCTCGTCTCTCCAGCATACAAATAGCTTGATTACTTCAGTATAGAGAAAGCATGGAAAACAAAGGTTTAATGATAAAATAGAAACACAAACCCATGTTAAGTATACATTTGCATAAATTATATTTTAAGGTTCTTATCTTTTCATATACAACACTTTTTAAATTTAATCTTGTAGTACAGAAAAATCACAAAACTATTAAGTGTGAATGACTATACCTTCCATTATAATACCACACACAGAAAACAAGTAAAACTTAAAATAGGAACAGTTCATAGTATGTTTTAAAATTTACATCTAAAAGCATTAGCATTTTCATAAGTACTTAATTTCAAAATGAAGTATTTGCTTCAAAATGCTTCTTTTCAGTTAACTGCAACCCCTAGTAAAAGTAGCACAGAAATTGCATCCTAAATAATAAAAAACTATAGACAAAAATTGATTCCACTGTCCAAGTTGAAAGATGACAGTAAGTATACGAGAATTCTACTGCTCAAAGCATGTTCAAGCTTAAAATGGTTTAAGAGGTAAATAAATCTATCACTGTTTATTACTGGTTTTAAAATAATGTGCGACTTAAGATTATGATATTTCATATAAAATATTGAATACCATTTACATAATTATTTTCATTTTTTTCTAACAAATAATATTCTATACACAGTGTTTGCTGGTAACCCAAAGAAAAACTACAGCTGGATGGAACAGCAGGTAGCAGCCACAAGGGGGAATGCTTTACAATACTCCTGAAACTGCTAACATGGTGGTTTTCAACAGAGATCTGCATGAGAAGAACCAGCATTTTTCAAGACAATTTTTTCGGGCTCTGTAACTACAGGTCTCACACACAGGACAAGAAACAATGGTAGGTTTTCATCCCAGCGAAAATTTCAAGGCAAGTGAATAACAGACTCCTGCCTTGACCAGATTTAAGCAGCTTTTAACTGAGCAGCCATCTACTAAAAGAAAAGACTTGTCTAGCATTCATTCAAATGAACTACTACAGAGCTAGAGCTATTGCTCTGTGCACCATCTCCTTTAATGAAAGCTCACAATAACCAAGGGAGTTCCCCAACACTTAGAAAAAGCAAGAGCTATACCCATCCAAGAAAGAGGATTGAGGAATTACAGGCTGGTCAGTCTCACTCCAGTACCTAAGGCAGTGATAAAACAAATCCCCTTGGTAGTCATCTCCAGGCACATGAAGGACAAGAAGGTGAGTCAAAGCAGCCAGCATGCATTTACCAAGGGCAAACTATCTCCTATCATAAAGTGATGGGTTCTGTTGAGGATGCAAGAGCAATGGGTATCATTTGGTCTCTAGCAAGGTTTCCACAGGGTTATTCCGGCCAAGGTGGGAGGCATGGACTGCACAGGTAGAATATAGTGCAGACAAAAACCTACCTGGACCTTCAAGATCAGAGGATCAAAACCTAACCAGCATCAGTTAAGAGATGTGTTCCTTAAGGTTTAATCCCGGGGCTGATGCTATTTAAAATTTTAATTAACAACCTGGGTGATGAATCAGAATACACCCACATCAAGTTTAACAGATGACACCAAACCGGATGGAGCAGTCAATATGCAGAAAGAAAGTACTACCATCCAGAAGGATTTTGACAGATTGCAAGAATGGGCTGGAAGGAGCCTCATGAAATTCAGTGAAGGAAAATATAAATGGGCACTGAATGGCTGAGGAGCAACATCACAGAAAGCTGGTAAAGAAGCTGAACATAAGACAGACTCCTTGCAGAGGCAAGCAGAGAAAGGACAAGAGGCAAAAGATGGAGAAAGGGAAATTCTTATTGGATATGAGGAAAAAAAAAAAAGAAAAAAAAAAAAAAAATCAAAATTATTCACACCGAGCAGTTAAGCACTGGAACAGGCAGCCCAGAGAAATCATGGAATTTCTGTCCTCGGACATTTTCAAAACTCAAATGCACAGAACCCTAAGCAGTCTCATGTAGCTCTGAAGTTAGCCCTGCTTTGAAAAGGGCAGAGTAAATGTCCAAGCGTCCTTCCCAGCATAAATTATTTTTAATTTTTCTTATCTTGCTTGTTAACTCACTTGCTTACATACCAAGATCTTTCAAAATATGCATGAGCCCTTGCCACTACAGTTGCCAGATTCAGAATCATAAACAAGTGGACACACTGATCCATGCCTAAACTGATATCTTCTGCTCCACTAAATCCTTATGTTCTTTATCACAGTTATCAAAGCTCCACCGACTTTGAATAAACCATGTTCTGGACATTTAATCTTGTGAATGTAAAGATCAACCTGAAATACCACTATAGAGAAGTAAAAAAAAAAAAAAAAAAAAAAAGAGAGAAGTTCTCTTCCCTGTAACAATCTCAACTCACCACAGTGAGGTTGTGGAAATATAATGTACCATCTGGATGAAAGGCAATGGGTCAGAGGTGGCACCACAGCTGGTACAAACACACTAAAAAGAAAGAAAACATACATATACATTGACAAGATTAATCACGTATTTCCACAGCGACAATTCTGCTTTTATCTTTTTTACCATGGCAATGTATGTTTTCGGAATGAAAATTTGATACTTAAGAACTGGTGATTTGTATGAAGTATGCTTTATCATCTCACCTGTTCAAACAAGGTCATTGCAAACTTCTGATGGGCAACACAATGTGGTGCAGTGCAAATATCTTCCTTTGTCTCATCTGCAATGTGGAAGTGAATTCGCATTAACAGGTTTTCCTAGCCAAAGAGAGAAGCAAAAAAAAAAAAAAAAAAAAAGAAAAAGCATTACATCTTTTTAACTGTAGATGAAAGTTACAATAGAAATTACAAAAGCATCTCAGATACAATAACGTTATAAGTGTTGCTCACAGAGGTGGAAAGCTCCTCTAAATTTGTTGAAGTTGCTTAGAAAACAAAGAATTTATCATTTCTTTGATATAAAAGAAAATGGTTACGACTTCCAATTTGAAATGCAGTGTCAGGTAACCTTTCATTTACTAGAATAGATGAAGACTGTCATTATTCTGTCCAGTTCTCAAGCAACAGTGGATTTCACCAAATGTAACAGGCAGTGCTGCTCTGCAGTTTTAAAATCACTGGGTCGCCACTAACTTCTCTTCATCAACACAAACTAACGGGACTTGATTTCCATATTCCACAACAGCTTTGAAATATGGCAAATAAGCTACATTTTATCAAAAAGGGGGAGACCTAATAAAGGAGGCAGCAGACTAAATTCTGCATGAAACAAAAGTACTGAACATTTTCTGGATATTAGTTCACAGAACTCCATCTCTTTTCAAGTTCCCAGGAGGTCTTGCCCTCCCACTGTTACCAATGCTAACCTGAGGGTGCCAGCAGTCTACTGACACCTCTTCCAGAGGCACGCTCTTCACTATCACTATGTGCTGCTGGGATGGCTTGCAGGTCAAGCAGGTCAAAATTAATTATTAGGCAAAATAGTTCTGGTCCTGCACAGTTTGCCCTGAATTTTAGATAAAGATTCTCTGCCATTTAAATTTCTCCCTTTAAGGCTGAAAAGGTTAATTAAGTGAAAAACTATGGAATTATCTCTGCTTTAAAGCCTAATCTCAAAAGGAAATTTGTACCCTTTTTAGCTGTCCTTGCACAAGTATGGTTAACCTAAGAAACCTGCTTGCAGGGACTCCCACAGCAGTATTAGATGGGCTATTTAGATTAGCTTTCTCAAGGAAGAAACTAAATCAGAAGTTCCCATGTTCTATACACAGAACTCTGTTCAAGTGCTGGACTGTGCTCACAGGGGCTCCTGTATCGGGTGATGCAATTTATTTCACTTTGAGGCTTTATTGGTATGATAAACTTCAATTTTAAGCAAGCTCACTGAACTATACTATTTTGCTGTATTAGTATTCTACAAGCATGGGTTATTTTGTGTTATCGTAAGCCCATTATCAGTCCACTCAGTTTGAGAAGAACTACAACAGCTACGTGCATTTATTCCATTTCTGTGATCTCCTACAGTTCGAATCTCTTCCTGTTAGAATTTGGGTAGGAACGGAGAGACCACTGTGTACTGAGTTTGCATCTGTGCCTGTCAAACCATCTTTCATTTATACTCACAAAACATTCAGCAGCATCATCCATGATGCCCAGCTGGAAGCGTTGCTCATCCTGAAACGTCTTTGCGAGAGCAGTGCGGAGGGCATCAGAAGGCAGTACCTTCTCACTGCTACATTGAAACTGGTTGAAGATACCCTAGTAAGAAAACAAAAAGATAGTTAAGTAATGTTTTGACACTGTAGTAACTTAAGTTACAAGAAAACAAACAACAAACCTTTAGCTCACTTTGATCAAGCAACACAGATAACACACACTGATACATACTTCCCTCCTTTAACTCCTTTTATTTGTGTCTTATCAGGAAACAAGGAGATCAACTGGGAGAAGGTCTGCACAGCCAGCAAACCAACCTATGTGTCCCTGCCATTTCTCAACACAAGAATGGTACAATTTATAGTGTTGACGTATTATCTACTACAGATGTAAAACGCCCATCTCTCTTTACTGCTCTTTTTATTTTGATAATCCTTATGGTGCTCACTGATGGGTGAAAGCCCACTGTGCTGAAGCCAAAAGTTACTCTAATAAATGCAATATTAGAAGATCAAATAATGAGGAAAGTGGTAATGAAGAGAAGGTTGTGAGGCAGTAGGTCTCACACTTCATGAATTACAGACAATACCTCTCCTCAGTTACCTCTTATATACATGTGTAGAAAAATGGAAAGAATGAAAAAGTCTCTGTACTTAACAACCTTGATTCCCATTTCTGTCAGTCTGATAACAGAGCAAGTTTCATGTCTTATTAGTAAATTTTCTCATTTCAGTGGGCCTCAAAACAAACAAACAAAACCCCAAACCAAAAACAAGCAGTGAAAGATAATTCCATCCTGCTTCAGCACTTTAGATTAAGTAATATAAAAACCCCTCAAAAATATGCGTGATTGTGCTTTAGAAATGTGTTTATTCTGGTTATAATCAATCTCATTTCATAGATCTGGAAACCAAGCACACAACCTACTGACTGGCACACAACCTCACTGCAGGGAACTGATGGACTGGTTTACTTCAACAAGAGCTCTGAAATGGCTCTGCACACTTGGTGGGGAGGAGAAAACTAATGCAGGCGGCAGAGTAGATAAAAGCAGAAGCAAGCACGTAAACCAGACATCTTATTTTAAATTTCCTTTTTTAAAAGGATAGTATACTTTACTTTTACCTACAACACACCTACTAGTTAACATAAAGACACCCAGTAAGGCAAATGTGATGCTGGTTATTATAAACAACTGTTTTTCACAAGATCCTACATTAAACATTTTTTTACAACACAAAATAATGACAGCCTTCACAATTAAAAGTAAAAAACTTCCATTAAAGTTAAACAACAGAAAACTGAAATGCTACCAAAACCACTGAACAGAAATAATTCAGTAACATCAAAGAATTCTGGGAAGAATTCTAACATGCATAATCAAGGAGTAGCAGATCCAAATATGGATAGAAGAATGATTCCTAAAATTTGTAATGACAAAGCACACAGTGGTATAGTTTTATTTAGACTACAAGGGGGGAAAAAAAAGTAAATCATAAAACCAATGAGCAATTGTGCATTTTAACCTAATAAAGATCAAATCTTATCATGTCACGGCACAGAGCAGTTCAGAGCACGTTGGAACACAGTGCTTGTACGAAGTCCCAAAAGCACCTCAAATGGAGTCAAAAACCACTTGGAACACAGGGGGTTCTGGTTTTTGTTGGGTTTTATTGGCCGGGGTTTTTTGCATGGTTTTTCTTGGGGTTGGGGGGAGGAGAGATTTTCCCTTCTCCTTATTTTTCAAGACAGGTTCTTTGTCACCTTCAGACAGGTCTTTCTTGTTTCTTAGCCTTAGATGGACAGGTGTGGCATTTCCTGCAGTTTCATCACTGTAAGTTATCTAAGTTAGATCTCTTTCCTTAATTTCAGGTCTTGCCCTTGAGTGATACTGTTAATCACTAACATACTCATTCCATATAAAAGCCTGAAAGCCAGCTGGGCGCAGAGCAACAAAACCCTACTGATTCTGCCTCAGGAGTTTTCATGACACCTTTTCTCCAAGTGCTTCTGGAACTTAATGAGATCTTTATATATGAAACATTCTAAACTTTGTTCTCTTTCAAAAACTTCTTCACTAGTATTTGAAGATAGTGAAAACCCCATTAGTGTATTCACCATACCGATGATCTCTCTCAAGGACTACATTCCAACACAAATGAGCATATCCCTAACAGCAGCAACAATATGAATACACACTGTTAAAAGCTTCTTGAACAATGGAAATCTCTCCTACTATCATATTTACCAGCTTTCAGTAATTGTAAAATCAAAGATGCAGAGCCCAAAAAACCCAAACAAAACACCCAGCCAACCTCATATATTAGCTTAACATAAAATCTGAGCAATTACTAATATTCAATTAGCAGCAGTATGATAATTTCTACACTGATTGCCTATTCTTGGCATGCTAGTAAGCCTACAAGCCATCACAGAGATGAGCATGAGCAAGGGATTTTTCAGACAGAAGTATGCCTTCTGGAGACACTGCATTCCTCTGAGGTCTATATGAAAAGAAAGCCCATCTTCCTCCATATATCCCCTTCCCTACAGATCTTCAGAGGTCTGGAAGGAGTAGCAAAGGCAGCAGAATTAGGAAGCACAGGTGTTCTTTAAAAGGAATAAATTGCCAAATTTTATCTAGTGGCATCTAGTTCTTTCCCAAGTAGTAAGTCAAGATCAACTACAATTACATAGTTGAGCTTTGACAAGCTTGCTCTCAGAGGCACCTAAATCTGGAAATTCCTTTAACTGTCTCAGCAATCCACTGCAGCGTCTCTCTTGGCTTCTTAACATTCAGAAGACTTTTTCCTAGTTTTGTAACTGGAAGCTTTGTGGCCTTTATACTACAGGTCTGGGCTTCTGATACATGTGAGAACAAAGGCTTGAATAATCTCCAGTTTGGGAAGTGTGAGGATCAACAAACTTCCTCAAGCTTCAGAGGAAAACTACCTAAGTTTTGAGACAAGTAACACTTGTCAAACAACTGTTCAAGCTAAAACCTGGCTTTCTATTTCAGAATGCTAAAATTCAGATGTGTGATCATAAAATAAGTTGTTCTTCATTTGGTTAAAGAATAAAAATAGCAAGTATTCTTTGAGGTAATTCATGCAATTGAAATTTTAGAGTTCTTTTAAATTTTAAAGATTCAGAACCTGAAATAGCTGTGAATCCCCCCTGCAATTTACTAGATCTGCTGCAAATTACCTCTAGGAGTGTTTGGAATTAATTTTCTCCCCACAAAAAAAAAAGCATTTATTTGGGATAAACTGACAACTGCAATGTGTATGTAACTGTACCGATGAAACAAACCCCAGACTTGACACACATGCACATACGACTTTTTAACCAAGCATGTAGAAGCAGGTTGGCATAAGAAAAAACTGATGGCTGAAGACAACAGTCAAGAGCTACTGAATCAGATCAGTGTCCATGCACTGTAAATCTGAATTCTGTCCTTGGCAGCTTTCTGAGAACTAATTATTCTCCTCCAGCATTGTGCCTAAGTTCCTTCTGGATGGGGATGTCACTGCAGCTCTAGCATTGCAGTATTTCTTACAAAGAACAAAACATGTTCTCCTCAAACACGTTAGTATTCCCTACATGAACAGTTTCTGCATTTACCAAAGGCTACAAACATGAACATGGCCAATTCTCACTCTTCTCTCGGTGCTGAACATATCAGTATTATTCTTGTTGTCGTTCATTTTTTATCTTTTTTTTTTTTTTAACTTTCCATTTCAATAGCATGCCCCCCTTATTCCGTTCCAATTCATTGGACTTTTCTTTATTCTTGTCTACAGCACCTAATCTCTCACCCAGAACATCACAATCTTCTAATGTAGTCACTTAGTACAACAATCTGTTTCAATAAAAATTCTGTCTGCTAAAATCAGTTTTCACTCATTCAACATCAGCCTCCATCCACACTATTTCCACTAACTCTTCATTTCTTCCCCACATTTCTTCATTTTATATATGTCTTCAAGAGTGCAAACAATTCTAGCTCTATTTGATTTTGTGTCTTTGTATCTCTTTCCAAACCTTTAAGTCTGATAACAATCAACCCAGATTTCCATCACTCCTTTCTTTTACATTCTCTCTTCCATTTTTATTCACGCTGTGCCCTGAACATGAACATAAGGACCCCACTACGGACTGTCCAGTCAGGCACCTGAATCCCTGGATACTACCAAAATCAAATAAAAATAAACTTTCTGCAGCTTGTTTAGGAGTGTGTCAGGAAAAGAAGTCCAAATCACAGAGTGTCCACATCAACTAGGTGACAATTTAGTAACTGCTTGATCAAGATCAAGAGGTAATCATCCGTTGTAAGCTTCACTTACCAGTTTAACAATTCAAGAAACTGTCCTTGCTTCTCGTTGTCATCATTTGCCATTAACTGCAAGTGCTCAAATGTAAAAAAAAAATAAACCCCCCCAAAAAAGAGGCTGAAATCTCTGCAACTAACCCATTGCTGTCTTAACGATATAATCAACTTTTCATAACAAATTCCTCCATTTCAATCAAGTGGCTGTTCAGAACCATGACCTAATAAGCATTTCCACTTCTTTAAAGCACTCCAATATCCTACTCTTCCCAGTTTTCACCTTAGAAAGCTACACAGAAAATTCACATTCTTCCTGCTTTTTTTGTACAACTGAATTACAGAAAAGACCAGCCCTAGTGGAATTTATCAATCAACAGAGCATTCTTCTCTGTGAACTACAAAAAACACTCTGTCCTATATACTGGCACTATGGAGGTCCCAGCACAATCCCTGGAAGGAGAACAAACTCTCTGTGGCATGCTCAGTACAGTGGACGGATTTCCCCCTTCCTGTCCTCTTCCAGCTGTGATAAACAAACACCAAAGCAAAAGTCACGCTCTAGAAAAAAAAAAAAAAAAAAGAAAAGAAAACAGAACACAGCAGACTTCAACATTAATAATAAATCTAAAAGCTGTTCCAGTGTTACAGCAGGCAAACTGTATATTGGTAAGGACAGCTTGTGTTCTGGGAGAAAAAAAAGACCAACATCCCCCCCCCCCCCAAAAAAGAAAAAAAAAAACAAAAACGCAAAAATACT